>VUQR01017384.1:18391-43410 GCA_015108515.1 Hemichromis elongatus
GGGCTAAAGATGCAAAAAAAAAAAAAAAAAAAAAATCAGAAGTATTTGTTTTCAGGATCTTGCTTACGGGCATCCCCTCGCTGCTTCCCTTTTTTATTTCACATCCATAGTGTTAGAGGACATTGGTGCAGGTTGGCGTGATGTGAGAAAAGAACTGCATTATACAGGGAATGACAAAGCATTTTGCAGTGAGGCTTTTTATGCAATAAATATGAACTGTCATTGAACACATGCATGCTTGACCATTAGTACATCTCTGCAAGATATAATGGATACATTTATCAAGTAAGGATTGTTAGGATGAGATAGTCTGAGTTTTGTTTAATTTGGATTTAAGACATTATATAAATGTACATTTCACAATGAGACAAAAAATATAAGAATCTCTAACAGGAGAGGCAGATTTAGCTACATTACAAAAAGAGTTACAAGTTATTAACTTTCAGTCTGGTTATCAACTCATCCTGAGTTTCTTCTTGAATGTGCATGATTTGGAAAACATTTATTCAAAAAAAGGAAGCATAAAAAGGAGGCAATGACGTGTAATGTATTAATCCCCCCCCCCTTTCCCTTTCTATAGCATTAGCTGTGTGGAATAAAAACAGTCTGCTGTAATTTGCCTGCTTATATAACAGTATTCAAATACATTCAGGATGAAACAGGATAGCAGGAGCCACCTTGTAATATACAGCCTGAGTGTCCAGCCAAGGGTTGTGACTCCTATTTTTTCACAAGTTTAGCTGGATTTTCTTCCCAAGACTTTTAAACTTGTCCAGCAAGCTTATCAGTCATTTGAGTTACAAAATCTTTCCTGAAACAGTCCCAAACACAACTTTTTAATCACAGTATTATGAAACAGAGAGCATCATAATAAAAATAATTTATTGGACTTAAGACAGTCGATAACCCTAGCACAACCTACAGTATGGTTTTGGTAAAGCAATGTTTTGGAAAAATGGGAATAGTATTATCCTTATCAGGGTCGCGGCGGGAGGGGAGCACTGGAGCCTTTCCAAGCTACCATAGGCCGAGAGTCCACCCTGAACAGTGCTTGCTAGCCAGCCTGGCTAACACAGAGAGAAAGATAACCATTTGCTCTCACATTCACACCTATGGTGTATTAGAATCACAAATTAACCTAACTCCTCTAACTGCATGCCTTTGGACTGTTGAAGTAAGCCAGAGAACCCACACAAAAACAGGAAGCACAGGGTCCACAGAGAAAGGCCCTAGCCTGGTGGTGGAGTCAAACTCAGGACCTTCTTGCTAGGAGGCGATAGTGCTAATCACAGCACCACCGTGCTGCCCTAAATAAGTTTCCATTTGATTTAATTAGAGTGGATATTTTCTTTGTTCCCTGATTGCAAAGACCTTCGAAAACACTTAATTTCTAATTAATCTATTCTAATTAATTTTTGTGTAATTTTTCACATTTATCTTGTAGAAAAAATGAGATGTGCTGCTGAATGCTGACAGAAAGTGCAGTTTCACTCTTCCAGCCCTTGTTTGTGGCTCTCAAGGTAAAATGAGTTTGCCATCCCTGGCTTAGAGGGTTAATTCCTGTTGGTCAACTACTTTCTTCCTCAGTTTATAGAGTAGAGCACGAAGGTTGTGTGATTTGGCTGTCTCTGAGTAACCACTGAAGGCATGATGCTTATGATCAGTGTTTTCACAGAACTCGAGCTGCTTTTTTGTTTTTAACCACAAGATTCATTTTCCCACCAGAGACATATTTACCTGTTCTCCCCTGTGTATGATTCATCTTTGGCTTCTCATTGTCTCTCAAGTTTCAGTTCATGAAAAAGTGATGGACTCAACGCGATCAACATGCGTTTTCAGAGGAGATTAGATAAAGAGACGCTAACTGTGAACAGGAGATGGTGATACGGCCGGCTCTCTGTGGTTTCTCTTCAGGCAAGTGGCTGGGATTGAAACATGTAGGTGAGGAAAGGAAAGAAGAGGAGGATGTGAGAACTTCCTCAAACTGTTTGCAGTTTCGCTCTTTTGGACACGGTGGTCGTCGCTGGTCAAAATAGAGAAGCTGCTGTTCTGCATTTTATTTGACAAGAAATGACTGTTTACCTGAACTGGCATGATTATACGACAGGACATAATGTGGACCGAGGCATAGTAAATAATGTTTATAGTCGCATTTTGCTCATTGCTTTATAATCCATCAATCTTAAGTGCATGTTATCCCACACAGCGCACTGTGCAACATTGCAACTTATTTAACAAGTATGCTTCCATTCTTTCATGTAGTATTTCTATTTTCAGTGAGACTTCTGCAATGAGGAGAAACAATGCTTTATTCTGAGTCATACAGACATATGAAGCCTTTGTCTGGGACACCCACTGTGTCCGTCACTGCTGTTTGATCACAACCTAAAAGAGAGAAGGGGAGAGGTGTTTTCTCTTCCTCTTCCTCTGCTTTGAAAGAGAAGCAGGAGGAGAGAGGCAAGCTTTCTGAAACTCGCAGCAATCATTTCTCGCTCGGTATGTGTGAGACTGAGAGAATCGAAATTTAGCATCTGGGCTCATATGCTTTAAAAACATTCACAGCGATTCTTATAAGGCATTTAGTGAGAAAAGACGGCAAGTTTGTGCATTCAAGCTTTTATTTCAGTATTTATTCATCAGAATCATATTCAGATCACCAACATTGAAATAAAACACAGAAGTATCTCCAAAAAAGAGAATGTGGATTTTAAAAAAACCCCATCTAAACATAGAGTGTAAAAACCCAAACAAAATAATTTTATCTATTTTTCAATTGTGTCTGTCAAAAACATTTTTTCATCCAGTTTGTTCCTGACTTTTAGAACAATATCATACAAACAAGAGTAAAGCATGCACAATGGTGTGATCAGTAACATTTTTTACATTTTATTATCACAGATCAGGGTGATTCAGAGTCAAAGGAGAGTTGCATATTTAAGAAACATTTCAAAATGATTTGTAAAAAACTAAAACATTAAATATTTGTTTGCATTTTATTTACATCGCACATTTCCAGCCAAAGCTTCTGTCAGTCGCTATTGATGATCATTTTTGATATGTTTTTTACATGCAATAATCTTCACAGCTTGTATTTTTTATTTTTTTTGCTCTGGTAATAAACAACAAGTTAATTTTTATTTTCTTATTTCGCTGCTACACAGCACCCTCCTTATTCAGAGATATTTAAAAGCATACATATTTTCGTTGCTCTCATAAACAATCACTTTGTTTTAAACGAGAAACAATGCTACAAGTTTAATTATCTTCTGAGTCTTTGACCCACTTTTCTTCTTGTTTGTCTTCTTCACCGTTTGATCCGTAAACTCTGTTTGCAGTGCACTCGTATTCGTTTGTCTCTGCCACATCGATGGCCTTGTGAAAGTTATCAAACTTTTCTCTGCTTTCATCTAGCGGATGTGCTTCTCCTTCTGAGTCATATACATATGACTGTCTACGGAGCGTTTTATGGCGGCACATCTGCTCACCTAATTCTGCATCTGATTCATAGGATGTCTCGGACTCCAATAGCTGCACCTTGTTACCTCTGGGTACTTTAGATTGACCCTCTGCTACTGACTCCCTCTCAGACGTTTCATCCTCTAAACTTTCCTCGTACTTCTGCTGTTTCTGTCTCTTGCCTTCCCTCGGGTCACCAGGAGATCCCTGCCTTCTTTCCTCTAGCTCAGGGATGTACTGATCACCTGCTGGCTCGTGCTGGTCTACTTCAGGGCTGTATTGGCTCCTTCTGTACAAACTCTCCTCGTCCTCCTCCTCTTGACAGGAGCTTCCTGGGACGCTCTCACCATCAGACTGGGAGAGACGTAGGCTGGGCAGACCTGGGGGTTTCTGGGAGAGGTCAAACGGTTCCTCTTGGCTGAAGTGGGTGAGGAGGTCTATGGGGGTGGTCAGACAGAAACGCCCTCTTTGCCTAAACACTGAAATCACAGGAAAAAAAGTTACATTTAACAACAAAATTCACCAAAACACATGTTAAATGCACATCATTAGCAGAGTGTGCACGCTTACATCTCTCATCCAGACCTCTGTCCATGATGCCATGTTTAACCTTCATGTGTCTGGTAAGGTTTCCCTTCAGCGTGAACTTGCTCTGGCAGTACAGGCATTTGAAGGGTTTGCTGTCTGAGTGGAGATGCATGTGACCCATTAGGTTGTGCATCCTGTTGAATTCTTTCCCACAAAGCTGAAAGAGAAGATAGAGAATTCATGTCCTGATATTAGGAACTCATTAGAACATCGGGATTTAATTTAACACATTTTAAACAGTGATCCTTAGGCTATGCATCCTGAGTCAAGGTTTGAAAGGTTTGTAAAGTAAGTAAATTCCCTTGCTTTTATTTCAAGTCATTAAAAAAATAAGTGAATATTATGTTAACAACTTATCCAGTCGTATATTTTCTGGCTTGAAAAGTGAAAAAAGACCAAGATATTTTTATTTTAAAATTCTCGTGTTATCAATAAAATGTAAAATTCCGAATTTTAATTTTTGCTGCAGTTTGAATACTATAAATACACACAAGCACTGATAACTTACAAACCTTACAAACTATTTGCAATAAAAATAATCTTTTAAGCTAATTTGTAACAGCTGCAGCGGTCAGATGAAGGAGTGATTAAAAACAAAGCACTTTTTTTTCCTGAAATGCAGTGAAAATTAAAAGTGTAAGTACCGTGTATTAAAGGTGATACTCTAGCTTTTCACTAGTGGCAGTAGTAAACACATCCAACAATAACAGGCGAGCCCTAATTACCTGTTATTTTTCTCTCTCTACCAGATCTCCTTTGTTAGATGACTAATTTTCTCAGATGCTGAGTTGCAGAGTTTACACGTAATCATGAATGAATGTGAAGTCTTTCAGACATGCATACATACACACATTCTTTCACCCTCCTTCTATAGTTATTTTCCTCGTTTCCTCTCTGTCTTCCCCCCTCACACACCCACAGCAAGGACACACACACACAAGAAAAACAGAAAGAAAAAGGCAGAGAGAGAGAGAGAGAGGAAGCAACACTGAGACAGGGCCAGGAGGAGAACGGGGAAGGGCAACTCCTGCGCTGTCCTTCCTCTGCATTCTTTTTTATTAGGGTGGTCCTTTCCTTCAGGAGGAGAGAGGGACTGTAAACTGTCCAAGAGGACCGTGAGAAAACAGGAAGCTGCCTCCAGCAGCAGAGAAAGCGAGATGAAATCTATTTGCGGGGCTTGTTCTCCAGGGAGGCCGGCAGGCCATTGTTAGAGAGGCAGTTTGTGCGGCGATATCCTTCCTATGGACAAGGAGGCTCCCACTCCCATAAGCCTCTCTGCTATCTGGTCATCGTCTCAGCCCTTAAGTTGTACCAAAAAACCAAGGTCAAAACAGACAAATTCTTTATCAGCTGCTGCCACTAAAAATTACAAGTCTGGTTCCTGGCTGTGATTATAAAGACTTGGTTTGTTTAGCTTGCAAAGAGGGAAACACTTGCATTTTAGATTCCTTTAATTACTCCATATAGTAAAATAACTGAGTATTAAAGGAATAAAATGAAACTGAAATAACAACCAGACCTATAGCTATGGAGGGCCTGCTGCTTCTCATCTTATTGTGCTTTGTTGGACAACAGTTCGTACCTTTTACTGATTACCAGTGAAGGTCTGAATTTTTTTCATATATAAATAAGTTTTACAGCTTGCATTTTTTAAATTGCTGTTTTATGTTTTATGGTGTCATGATTTCTTTATGCCTGTAAAACAACATTTTGTGGAATACACACGTGTCTAATGAGGCCCTTGAGCTCGTTAACTTAACTTAGCAAGAAGAGTGGAAATAACTATCCTCACTCTGTCAACAAAATCTCCAACATCAAACCCTTTAAAACTACATAGGATTACATTTCAAGGTCATAAGATAAAAATTAAACTTTATAACTCCAAGTAAGATGGGTTTTGCTGCTTTCAGACTTACCTAGCAAACTATTTTTCCTAATTTTCTCTCTTTATTGGAGGCTTAAACTGTGGTTTAGTGGTTGCTAACAGCAATTTCATAACGACATCCTACAAATATGATGTTACACTCTTGACAGTTTGCCCTTTAGAGCGACACTGCTTAAAACTAGCTCAGTCATGTGGTGTAGAAACACTGCGGCTCGATTTCATTGTGATAGGGCACGAAAGGACTACTTTTTTGTCATACTGATAATCCTGTCTTCACTTGGGTTGCCAGTTCTGTGTTTTTCCTGCAGAGGTGGGTTACTTTTTTCTGTGCAATTCACAGACTGTGGGTAATTTTTTCTATACTTCAGGATAAAATACAAGTATCTCTATAATTAAAAACTCATATTTAAATGAAATAATTGATTCCTGCCAAACCGACTTCATGGACACACATACGGACACAAAATGTGCCACATTGACCTCCAACACCTCCAGTTACCAACTGAATACTGAGCAGGTTTTGACTGGCCAGGGAAAGATCAACAAGTTTCCCATTGATATTCTAAAGCTTCTTCTTCTACGGACTCTGTCACTCCATAATGAGGTCACCTGACAGCGCAGACATGAGTCATACTTACTGAGGCCACTAATGTGCTTTGTCATTCGAACACATGAACCTTTGGGAAATTTGCTGTACAGGAGGCCAAAAGAAAGAGCCACATCTCACATGCCAAACTCGACCAACCTTGCATTTATAGGGCTTGATGTCCGAGTGGACGATCATGTGAGCCTTCAGAGTCTGTTTCTGGACGAAACTCTTAAAGCACATGTGGCACTGGTAGGCCCGAATGTTGGTGTGGATGAGGACGTGACGCTTCATGTTGGCCAACAGGGTGAACTCACGACCACAGATGCGACACTTGTGCTCCTTCACCCCCTGAAGAACAAGATAATGTGGAAGTAGTGGTGTGAGAAAGACGAGTCATTCTTCTGGTTTGCTTTAGAGAGGCCAGATTGTCCCCTGATAACAAATATGCCAGGCAGTGTCAGTGCCAGTGGAAATGCATTTACATTTATTTATGAAATATAAAATATCTATTTGATGCAACTGAATTAAACAATAAGTTGTGCATTTTAGAGTTTGGACATGCTAATACAGCGAATGTGTATAAGCGGTTTGTGCAGTCAGGTGGTTTTTCTAAACTTTAATGCTACTAAAGAAGAAAAAACAGATGTTAAGTGGTTAAAAGTAGGTTCAGGCAAAATTCAAGAGGAAACTGCTTCATGGCTGACATTTTTACCATCCAAAATGTAAATTGGGCAGACTGATAACTCTCTGATGCCATTAAAAAAAAAATTCAGTTTTTAATCCTTTTTTTGTTATACACCTACTTTATGAGTGAGCGTGTGCTGTTTCAGGTGGTGCGACTGGATGAACTCCATCCCACACTCACTGCAGATGTATGGTCTGATGTCTTTGTGTTTCATCATGTGGTTCTGAAGCTGACTAGGATACTGGAAAGTCTTCTGGCACTCTGTACACCTACACACACAGCCACCAACATTTGTATTCAGCCAGCTGGAATGCCTCAACAATGGTTCAACAATGTGGGAAATGCACATATGAAAATACACTTTCATGCCAAGAATTCCACGAATAATTAATATTGCTAAGAAAATCTGAGGCCATAGCCAGGAAGAGGTTAGCCTAATTTAAGATTAAAAAAAAAATCTATTTCTTGGCAAGAACTAGTGGATGTCCTCAATGGGTGGAGCTTGAGCTGCTAGGCTAAGCCGACCAACTGCCTACTTTAGACAATAACAAGAATATGAACGTAAGAATATGAAAGGAAGGAAATGAGCTCACCTGTACAATGTGGGACCTCGGTGGACAGTCAGGTGCCTCTTTAGCTGTGCCAGTGTGGGGAAATCTAGACCACACTCCACACATACGTTCTCTTGACCTTTTTCGTGCTTCAGCTCGTGGGCTCGAAGCTCGCTGGGATAAGCAAAACCTCGACCGCACACACTGCAGCTGGAGGTGCAGAAAAAGTGTGAATGAGAAGGAAATCTAGGCATTAAACAGCAGAAACTCTGTATAATATATTGGAATAGCTGAAATGAAAGTGATGCTGTTGTAAAAGTAGATTATGAGCCTACACAGGATTTTTTACGCAGGATGCCACTCCACAGTCCAACTGAAAAAAGTCCAACTGTGACCTCAGAGGGTTAGGTTTAGCTTGTGATTGACGTCTGTAGTGCCCTTTGGTTTCACCGCTTACTCATTACCTCCAGCTTCAGAACAGCAAGACGCTGACTGCCAAGATGCTCAACATCACAATGGCTACCTCAGTCTTTCACATACTGTAGGTAAAAATAATTTACCTGTATGGCTTCACGTCACTGTGCTGCATCATGTGTCTCTTCAGGTGGCTGGTCTGGGTGAAGGCCTTGTGGCACACTTGGCACTTGTGGGGCCTCATTCCCTGGTGTGTGAGTAGGTGCGTATGCAGGTGGCTCAGCTGCTTAAATAGCTTCCCACACAGGTGACATCCGTGTGGCTTGATGCCGTTGTGACCCAGGATGTGTGTGACCAGGTTATACTTGGATGTGTAGGACTTCTCACACATTCGACACTTCCATCTCTTCTGGTCTCCACCAACGTCCACATAGTAGCTGTCATCTACGTGAACATTGAGACCGAGCTTCTCAGCACTGCTCATACCACTTCGAGGAGCTCCTTCACGGGTGCCATGACTTGAGCGGAGGTCCTCTCTGGGGTAGAAACCACCAGAAGGGTGGTGCATGATAGGACCAGGCATAATGAAGGGGTATGGGAGAAGGCTGTGGTGGAGAGGTGGGAAGTAGGGAGGGTGAAGAAGCAGAGGAGAGGGTGGCCAAATGGGCGAAGGACTGAGTGGCTCCTGTTTTACCTGCACAGGAAAATTCACATCTGGAGGTCTGTGTTGAAGCTGAAGGCTGTTGAGCTCAATCATGCCAGGAATAGGTTTTGGAGATGGAGAGGGAAAAGGGCGAGGTGGGAGGGAGAAAGGAATGTGCGACAGGTCCACTGTCTTCTTACTGCTGCTTTCTCCTCTCTCCTCTGCCTCCTTCTCAGGAAAGTCACCTCCCTCGTGACCATCCACTTTTAAGGGAGTCCTTTTGCGTTTTTGGGATCCTTCTTTGAGGGTGTAACTGGGGCCAAGCATAGGAAAGAAAACAGGTGGACTAAAAGCACTGTATGCATCTCTGGTGGGTGATATGCTGGGATATCTAGCAGGCGAAAATTTGGGGGGCTGAATAAAGAGTGGCGCTGGGCTTAGGTAGAAACTGCGCTGAGATGTTTGTCTTAGCTCTTCTCGGAGGGGAGGACTCCTTCGTGGTGAGATGCTTACTCTATCTTTTTCCATCTTCTTTCTGCATGAAAAAAGAAAAAAGTGGTTAAATATCTCCAGTTACAACAAGGAAAGTAGTATTACTAGAGGGAGTCTGTTAAAACTACTTGTGAGCTTACAAAGCCCACTTGATGATGCAGAAGGCAAGTAAGACATGACATAAAAATAAAGGGCTTTTTAGTTCTTCATAGAAAATCCGGCTCTTTGAAATTTTCCCTTTAACTGACAGTTTCATCATAATCACACTGAAAAACTGAAGCATCAAAAACTCTCCTAATACTTTATCCAGAATAAAATGAATTGATTTTCTTTCAGGAATTTATAAGAGTAAAAGTCAGGACCTGACTGGTGTAAGGAAGAGTAACAGTAACACGTGGCAAGTCCTGAAAGCAGAACCAACCTTCAGTGAATAAATGTATTTTCTTCTAAAGTTTAAAATAATTTATTTAATAATAATTTATACTAGGATCTATTCCATCCTCGCTATATTTTAGAAACTAACATGAACAATCAGTGCTAATATCAGCGTCGCCAACCATCAATGGCACTTGTTAAAATTGCAGGCACCATGTCTGTCAGTGTTGATGACAGTGTTGATGAGAAAATGAAAATATTTCACTAAAATTACTTTTCAAATGACATTTCAAAATTTCAAAAAACAATATTAGTCCAACTACTGACAGAAAAGAAGGAACAGTTTGTTTGTGCAATACATGTGTCATGCATTATGTCATACACATATATCTTTCATATATTGCACTTCTGCTGCTTTTAAATAAATATATAAATACGTTCGTCAAATGATCCTTTTGTATTATTTATTGTTATATAATTTTTGTGCTATGTAAGTCAGGTTAGAAATTGTTCTGTCATCGGATCGTCTGTGCATTTGAGTAAAATGAACTTTTAACTCAATTCACAGACTCAAAATCGAGTTGCTTATAAAATACTCGCCAATGTTTCTGGAAAAGTCAAAAGAGATGTTTGCCTTAAACATATACTGACTGCCTGATATTGAAATAAATTTAAAAGCACAGAGGCTGAACATTTTTTTAAAGTTACATTTTTAGTTACAATAATAAGAAATGTTTATTAAGCATCCACACTAACTACAGTAAGGCAATTACTTTGAAGATTGCTTCTGTTTGATGTATTTTTTCATTGTTAAATTTTTCCCCATCAGGTCTTGTAAAACTCTGGTTTTCTGCTTTAAAATACATATTTTAGCCTTGTTCCCATTATTGACAAGATATCAGTTGTACTATTAGCTTGTACACATTTGTGTTTTGGTTATCAACAGATGATAAGTGTATATTAATTAGCCCATAAGGAAGATGTTTTAAAAAATATATTACTTTGGTCCCCAGTCTCCACTAGTTTTGAATGTTTCCCACGATAACACATATTTAATGGAACTGTTGATATGCTTGATATTTTATAAGACTTTTATAAGACTATATAACTGGTACTGGGTACACAATAAATGCACCGATCTTATCATCTTTTCTTGACCTTGGTGGGGGGGAAAAAACATCATAAAGGTGAGGAAAGGAGTAGCAAAAACAATGTAGTGTAAAAAAAAAAAGCTGGTCAAACCTCAGATTTGTCAAGCAGGAACTCATCTCTATGAGGGGCATTACTATTTCTTAACAATAATACACTAGAATCACTGGTTTCATAATCAATCCTATACTTTTCATCATATGCATGTATTTTAAATCTTAATTTGAAAAATAGCAAGTGGCTACACCTGTCCAATAAAGTCTACAGAAATAAAACATTTAACGCTGAAAGGAAGTAAATAAACTATAAATACCTCACATTTGCTGTCATGTTCAGTTCTTAAATGAGTTTACTTTCCACCACTGCTTACTTATACTTCCAGTTGTAAGAGAAAGAATTGGACAAAGAATTGACAAAAGTGCATCAAATGAAACTGCGTCTTGTTTCTATTTATGACATGAAACCACTTCTCTGAAGATTCCTGTGGAAGGAATGCAAGCGGACACACGCATGTACGGTGTGCCGTTGACACCCACACCTTTCAGGTTTCAACCTGAAACCTTTCACTTCTTCCTTTCTCACAGATCTTCTCCTTGTCTGAAATTAGGAAGTTATCTGTGAGAAGTTCACCTCTGCCTCCTGGGCCCTTTTCGCTTCTCCATCTCTTTTTCTCTGCGCTCTTCATCTTTCTTTTTTTTTCAGGAAGAGCTTTCTCTTTTCTCCTCTACTGCAGATCAGTTAAGTAAAATCACAAAACTGCAGTTTGCATCTGTATGATATAGAGATATAGAATAGATGGTTGCAATGGATGTAAAGATGAAGATAGTTGGAGGGGAACTATCTTACTTCTGCATGACATTCAAAATAGTGGTTCAGATTAATTCCATTGCTGTTAACAGTGCAGTGCTTATCAGTGAGAAAATGCTGAGACCTGTACCAGTCCACTGCAGCATGACCACAGTTTCCACTTCATGTCTGTTACAGGTTACATCCCGGTTGGCGTTTACATATAAATATTTTTAAAATACTCATGGCTTCAATTTATGATTATTAAATTATTAGTTATGAATTATTAGTTTTTAAGTAGAGTTTCCAGAAATTAAAGGAGACGTTTTACATTTTCTCTGTTTTACTGACAAGGACTTTAAAAAGTGCAGTCACGTAAGTTAAAGAAAAATAGCAAAAGCTCGTAATTTCGAGATTGTAACTCCATCACATTTCCGCATATTTACTTGACAAATATCTTGACTTATCAATTGATTATTAGGAAAGCAAATTTTTATCTCTATATTTCAGGTGAACATCTGCATCCAGATTTGCACAGATTCTTACAACATTAGAATGAAACATTATAAAAAGTTATTTTGAAAAGCTAAAGTGAGGATGAAATGAAAGCATTTAAATTCGCCTCAACAAATAATTAGCAATTTGCTTGTGAGAGAACATTAATATTACACATTTCTACCAGTAAATTTCAGTTTCACAAATATATGGATGGAAATTCATAATGAGGAATTAAAAAAAGAATCCGAACTGCAAAAACAGGATTTTTCTGCCTCTTTCCAGGATTTTCAAAGAGCCCCGGACGCATGCTGAAGTTTTTGGTCTCCTGGACTTTGTCCTGCTCTTTTATCCTCTTCACTTCTCTTAGTTAAGTTGCTCTGTGCAGAGACCCCAGCCTGTCCTTGCCACACCATGCATTCCAAACAATCCATTAGACCCGAAGCCCCTCCTCATGTGCCAGTCAGTGCCATGTAAATGTGCGCTGTGTGCGGTTGCAGCATATGTCTGCGTGTGTAACTTACCGGCTGAGTGTAGCAGAGTGTGTGTGTGTGTATTTTTTTCTCTGTGATGCTGTGGCTGAAGTGCTGCTGCGGTAGCTGCTGTTGTACCTGCCTCTCTTCTCTCCCTCCTGCTCGCACTGCAACTCTACTGACAATGAGCCGCCTGTCCACGGATAGCATTTGAACTGACTTAAGAAAGAGAACAGGAACAATCACTTTGTTCTCATTTTTCAGATGAGTACCTTCGGAGAGAAGGAAGGAAGGGAGGGGAGAGGAAGTCAACAAGCCTAGTGCCTTCCTGCAGAAAAATAAGGAAACACTAGATAGACATCTCTATTTCTCTATGAAATAGGGATTTGCATAGCCTTTGGAGGAATGCGGGGAGGAGAGTGCTGATGTTTCACTTGAAAACAACACAATTTCTAGATTTAATAGCTGCAAAGTGACATGTCATGATGGATGATAGCAATACATTCCGTTTGCAATCAAAGGGAGGCACCTTAATGCTGACTGTTTTCATGTTTATAAATGAATAAGTATCAATTTATTTGGGTAAATCAGAAACAATTCTTGAGCTTATAAGATATTTTAAAATTGGGAAAAGTTCGTAATTGTTATGTACATGTTCATCACAGAGGGGCTGAGTGCTACAGAGAAACACTGCAATGTGCAATACATGACACTACAGGAGAAAAACACGTGGCATCATATGCTTTACTCCCTTCTTTCGTTTTTATTTTTAACTTTTGCTTTTTCCTCCATAGTCTGTGTTTCTCTGGTAATCATTTGCACGTTCACCTTAATCAGTATTCCCATTATTTTCTCCACTTCCCAAAAAACACGTGGCGGATGAAAACAGCAGCAATGAAAAATGTACAAATCGACGACATGTGTCAGCACAGCCACTAGGAGGCGAGAGTGGCCTGTCTGCGTGACAATGCCACTTTATGGTCCTGTTAGTCATCATATAGCTTCCGTAGCTACCTGTCTCTGGTTGTGAAATCTGAGTAAATCAACATCCCACGAGTCTCTGTTGGCACTGAAGTTTTTGAACAATGACAGTGTTAGCAGCCCTTTAATTAAGATGAGGTGGCAGTTAGTCAATCAGAAGGGAGCTGCAGTAATTGAGCTCATATCATTGAAACGGTGAAACTGTCTTTTATGAGATGTGGCCAATCATTAGCTGTGTTAATTAGCTCATGAGACCAATTAACCTCGGCCCTGGACAATGTGTGCGTCAATTCCTCTGAGGAATTAAGGACTGTATTAATAGAAAGGGAAATTTTTAGATGTGCGTATGTGTGTACATACGTTTGTGTGTCTGTGTGTACCTTGCTTTGTTGTTGTGTTTGTTTACAAGCACCCGTTCTGCAAAAAGCATGGCTTAGAAACATGGTGGCTAAACAGGCCAGAAATGTTCTGTTCAACATTTAAAACCAGCTTTTCCACTCTCTCCCAACCTCCCTGGGTTAATAATAAAAAGTTGAATCCTTATAATGTACTTTTTTCTGTCTTTTTTTTTATATCAAACCAGTACTACTCTAGTGTCCAGTCCTGCTTTGAATAATTTCATCGCTGCCTGCTCTTCTTGACCTTTCTGACTTTCCTAACATCTCTAACATGCATGATCACGCAGCAGGAGCCCTTAACTAATGATCTCCAATAGGAAGAAGCAAACCGGGCCACACAATTACCAGGCCCTTTGACCTGGCCTACACAGTGGTCAGCCTCATCTGTGAAGGTGATTAAAAAGGCCTCATTAAGGATTTCTAAGTGGCTTTTAAGTTTCTGTGTCACTCTCAAAAGGTGCTTTGGAAGTATAAAAGACATGCCACCGGCACCGTATGAGACAGAGAAGTCAGCAATCATCCAAGAGCAACCTAAAGAGGAACTTGAGCTAACAAGTGTGCGCATTTGCTCTCTGTGAAGTGTAGATTTTGTGGTCTGCCTTACTAAGTGTTTTTTTCCCTGTTTTTTTCTTCCATTCTTAGCAGAAATGACCGGAGCTGCTGTGTCTGTGTGCCTGCTTTTTCTCCTGTCTGTATGTTCAGCGTGTTACATCTCCAACTGCCCTATTGGAGGAAAGAGGTCCATAATGGATGCACCACTGCGCAAGGTGAGCTCAATCAATCAGCCAACAGGTCTTTAACTTTGCAACTTTTGAAGCTTTTGTGAATATTATTAGCAAACTGGCAAATGTTTCTCTTCATTCATGTATTCAGATAATGCGAAGCCTAAAGAGAGATTTAGGTGACAATATTAGACAAAGTTAAGGACAGACATTTTATTTTATTTGCATCTCAGCAATTGCATGTGAAAAACTTGAGTTAGGAGCCAAAATCATCAGAAAACAAATCCAAACTGAAAAAGCCTGAAAGCCTAGAAATGCTTTATAAGATGGTAAATTATGGTGAGGTTCTAAGCAACACCAAGAATAATCACCCGTTTCAAACTCTAGTGCATGTCATGTGGTCCTGGAGACAGAGGCCGCTGCTTCGGGCCAAGTATCTGCTGCGGGGAAGGTCTTGGTTGCCTGCTCGGCTCCCCGGAAACAGCTCACTGTGTGGAGGAGAACTACCTGCTCACCCCCTGCCAGGCAGGAGGGAGACCCTGTGGTTCTGAAGGAGGACGCTGCGCTGCTTCAGGACTCTGCTGTGATGCAGGTAAAATCCTGATGTGAATATAAGCAGAAGTAGAAAGAGTATTTTAACCCCTATTATAAGTAATTAATACCAGTACCATTTATAGAACACTTTTTTAAAAAAATCCTGCAAGCTAAAGCAAATAGCAGAAAAGTACTATATTAAAAATAATTGCTTAAAGTATAAATGTTTAAGAAAGTGAAGCATACAGTTTAAACTGATCAGTTAAGCTGATTGTAATTATTAAATTTACAGCTGGATGAATTGTTCAGTATTCTATGTAAGCATACATCCTATTTTATAAGCTTATTACATGTGACTTGATGAAGCCACAGGACCTAGAGTACAAAAATATGGAGTAAAAAGTAGAAATTTTCCTCTGAACTGTAGTACAGTACAATTATAAAGTACTATAAGAGTGAAAAACTCTAGTGAGATTTATAAAGTACAAGTACATGATTGATTCATGAATTATATAGTCTCTAACACCAGTCCAAGGTTCAGTGTAGCTGAACCTGCACAGTCACAGTCACATTTTTTTCCATGATAGACTTTCATGCTGACTTTCATCCATACTCCCTAAAGTTGTAACCATTGTCTATTTGTTGTTATTTTACATAATGTAAGGAATAATGAAAGAATTTGAAATCATATTTAATTTTTATGTCATTTATTTAATCCTTATTTAAGGGAGCTCTGCATGCTTTAGTACCAATGTAAGGAGAAAGAAAATCCATCTTTGGTTTGAGTCATGATGACCTAATTTAGCCTACCCTGCTTTGTAAGGTTCCATGACCACAGGTCACAAAGGCTGATAACAACAGATCATAAAGTGTAGACGATGACCATTTTTGGTAATAACTCCTGATTTGTTCTCAACACTGCCTCAGAGAGCTGCACCACAGATCAATCCTGCCTTATCGAGGAGGAAGGAGATGAACAAACCAGCCAGTTCGATGGCAGCGACCCCGGTGACATCATCCTCAGGCTCCTGCATTTGGCTGGCCACAGTTCTCCTCATCGAGTCCACCAATGAGCTGCTCTTAACGTCAAGGTCTCACTGCAAGCTCTCGAGCTGTAGGGATTAAATGGGACTTGTAGTTCACATAGTTGTGTTTTTATGTTTGTTGTCAAGATGCTGGTTTTGCTCTTTTTCCCTGCAGTACTACTGTAGAGTGCCTTTGTCAATATAGCCTATTTTTATGTATGAAATTAGGGGTGAGTACTGACTGTTGTCATCCTGTTATCTGCATGTTGAAATAAAGTTTGAAGAAAGTATAAAGTGCTGTCGTTTTCATAGACTTGATTAAATGTTGTGTGTGAAGCTACGGTATTTCTAACCTTCTAGATACTTTTCCTTCTAAGACAGCTTGAACCGTATCAGGCCATTGTGTTTGGGAAACAAATGTACAAAGCCCAAAAGAGTCCTTATCTTTCACATAATACTCCAAAGGATCTCCATGCAAATTCAAATGATCCCCACATGATGGTGTGTGTGTGTTTTTGTGGCAACTCTGGTGACACAATATCACTGTCGCAACAGTTGGGACTATTATCTTGTGGACTGTTCACCTTTGATCCAATTTTTTTTTCTCGGTTAACTTTGCAATCAGTCCTCTTGGGTTCTTTGTGTGCTTCTAGAGGCATGACAATAAACAAAGCAGTAAACAAATAAACACAGCACACTGGAGACTTTACAGTCAACCCTCTCGTGACAAATTATTGACATCACATTGCAGGTTAATATTTTGTGATATCTTGTGCTTCTCTGTGAAAACTCTATTTCTTCCACGAAGCTTATCATGCTTGTCTAAAGTACCTTTGTAATCAAATGTAGATTATACTTCATACGGTGGAAGCGACAACAAGCTCCAAGAGTTTTTTATTGACTAAAAAAGGGCAAACATCTGTATCAAGTATTATGGAGAATTATGATTTGTAGTATTTGTAGTTTGTTGTAAAACTTAAGTCTGGTTATAAGTCTAAAATATATAATATAAATATATAATATATCAAAGAGGTTATTACGTATTAGGTAGGAATTTGTAAACATTTTTTAAAGACCAAAAAAGAGACTTGATACCCCCCAAAATTCCCCTTAATGTCAGCAAACTAAGATTTCAGCTCTCAGTGAAAATCCCTGTTTCTAAAACCTCACCTTCTTATGCATCCCATTTTTTTTTTATTATTATTCTTTTCACTTAAAGATGGAGTACTAAAATGCAAAGTGAATGAAAGTCATTTAGAAATTAATCTATTTTAAGAGACCAGGTGAAATAGACACTGAGTGAAAAATAGAGAAAAAAAATCCCCACGTAACATGACAGCAATGCCCTCTTATGTCATTAGAATTGGGGTTCGCCATATCCACTGTCATCATATGTTGGTGTGCATGACTTGAAGCCCCTTCCACACATTGCTATACAGCAAAATGCCCCTTTACTTTTCCTATTTTCTCTTTTTTCAGTGAGAGTTACCTAACTCCACTCTAGTCACTGTGGACCCCTTTTATCTCTCTGCCCGCCCATATTTTGCGAGCAAAGCTGGAAGTAGTGAAGTAGGGACCTTCCTTAATTTCAGGCACCTGAGGTTAAAGATTGATCCGCTGTAGCTTGAGAATATAAAAGAGGCAGATACTCTCCTGTTTCTTTACCTTCAGTGCCTGCCACCATGTCTTTCTCCGGAAAATACCAAGTTGTCTCTCAGGAGAACTTTGAGCCTTTCATGAAGGCTATTGGTAAGAGTTGTGCAAAACTAATAAGCTTTCCGCACTGAATGAACTGAAACAACAGTTTATTTGAAAAATGGTTTCTAAACCTTTTGCTGCCATAGGTTTGTCTGATGAGATCATTGAGAAAATCAAAGATCTTAAAAGCATCTCTGAGATCGTGGAGAATGGCGACACCTTCAAAGTGACGGTGACAACCGGCACAAATGTCATTGTCAGCGATTTCACTATCGGACAGGAGGCTGAACTGCTGTCACCCACTGGAGAGAAAGTCAAGGTAAGCCAAGATACTTAACTTATTTAAATTTACAGGAAACCCAATTATGACACTGAAAACAGCTGTAACACATTTGGTCTGTATCAAATGTTGTGGTTGATCATTGAGCTTAATCTTTATTTATCACGCTTGTTGAAGGGGGTGGTTCAGCGTGAAGGCAATAAACTGAAGACCACACTGAAGTCCGTCCAGTCAGTCACAGAACTGGTGGATGCAAACACGCTAGTTTCAGTAAGTAGTTTTAAATAGTCTTCCTTGTTGTTTAACTAGCTGGTATTTAATGCATTTATGTTCTTCTCCTTGTAGACAATGACTCTTGGGAACATTGTATACAAGAGGACAAGCAAACGCATGTAACCTTCTATACTTGATAATAAAAGGAGGGTGAAAAAAAGCAACTGTCTCATGGTTTGTCTTTTATGTGTTCAGCAGGCGTTTAGTAAATGCTCAAGAATTGGCCCGCTTGTTGGGGGTTAACTTGCCTTTATGTGGGTTTAGATTGAACAAGCTCCAGTTCCTCAGCTGGTTTAAAAAAGTACTCCCAAGTACTTTAGTACAAAAGTACTTTAGTTATTTCTGAGGTGTTGGCCAGAAATCTTGCTGCTTGTGTTTTTCTAAAAATGTATTTAAACAAATATAAGGCGTAACATTTTACCAAGAGGTGAAGTGGAAAAATCAAAGCAAAAAAATAACATAATAACTTGAAATTAACAAAAATATTCAATAATCAGTTTAACGCTTTACAAAATGTGCTTTAAATTATGTTTCCGGTGCAGAAAACGTATTTCATTTCATTAATAATGCAGTAATTGTCTCATAATTTCCACGCCTTATGTAATATATAAGGCTTACAGTACATATGGACTCGAAGAATACATGATTTGTAGGGGCAAAGGTTAAAGTTGATGCTATTGTGGCGCTTTTGCAAATTTGTCAGACTTTCCTGCAAAATGTCAAGGCTGTGAAGAGTTAAAGTATAAAAGATGCTTTGACTGACAATGTCTACTTCCTAGTGAGTACTAGTGTTAACAAACACCTTGATGAAGGTAACAGGGAATACTCGTAGATCTTGCTTGAACCTAGCTGAATGCTGGCACTACACTTGAGTGTCTGGCTTTGTCAAAAATGGAGATTTAGGAGAGTTTTAGGCACTTTAAAACTGCACTGCAAACATTTACAGCTTACAGACAGCAACTTAGTTAAAGCCCTTAAATCAAATTTGCCATGTAGCTTATGTTAGTGACTACCCCAGAATCTGCAAGAGACTTTGTTTTGATTTTTTTTAAAAATAAAAATCTATCAAAACGTCGGTGTGCATCTTTATCTTTGCAGTCAAAGATCAATTAAGCCAACAACATTTTCTGGTTTTGGTCATGCAAAATTTTACACTAGGTTAAAGTATGGCATACTGTCACTGCATTTCTTGTGCTGTATCTGTTGACCTTATGCAGTATCACAGTAAACACCAAAGGATGTGGGTCTACTCGATGTACAGGTGCACTAATTTAAACCTTTTTTGTTTTTGTTTTTTTAAGTTTAATAAGGGAAGAGGTATCAGTGCTTGTTACATTATTATTTACTCCTGTGGTTGGATTTTGCATCTTCAAAGCAAAACACAAAAGGTCAAGAGATTTTTTTTTTTTTTTTTTAATGAAAAGACATATTTCCTTAAAATACTGAGTGAAACAGAAAATGGTCATGTGACTAAATGGCTAGGCTAGCATCAACACTCTGAAAGCTGTTTACAGTAAACAATACGGTGGGGTTCTCCTGATTTTGCTTTCATGTGATCACTTCTTTCGGTGGAAGAGATTTTTGATTCCCTCCTCCACAGACTTGGGCTCGTGCATCATGGTCATGGGTTTGTTCTTCAGAGCTGCCTCTCTCATACTGTGATAAACATACTCATTCTGTTTGAACATCCTCAGCTCCATCTCTGTCTGAATGCGCATCGCCTGCGAAGAAACCAGAGCAGAAACATCAGCACTCATTGTCCAACAGAAATTAGTTTGAGCATATAAGAAGTAGGAAAAAATGAGAGATTGGGAAGTGGTCAATTAAAAGCATAATTTATGGTAACATTTTTGTGGTATTTTGAATGTAAAATTTTCAGTATTTCCTCAGGTTCAGGAACTGGTGAGTCTTGTGGGTTTTTTAGCTGGTGAATGCACCAATAAATAACAGCCAGCATAAGCCAGCATATATCCAGTCACTTTCGAACACCATAAGGCTGAGGAGAGCTAATATCCTTATGTTCGTTGTATCATTGCCATTTTATAATTTTATTTTATATTCATTTGGGCTGTATGAGTCAAAATAAAATTACACTGTTGGCTAGGTACATTTTATTTCTATTAAAAAGGACACCCAGTTTGAATGATTTTAGGGTGACGCTTACATCAAGGTCCTTAGTGATGGGATGTGTTGGGCCATGGGTAATCATGAGAATGGCGTACGCCTTGCAGATCATCCCATGTGCAACCTCAATCTGCCCAGCCTGCCAGTGGGTCACTCCTGCTCTCATGGCAGCCATACCAAGAGCAGCGTTGTTCGGGTGGTACAGCTTCCTGTTAGAGGGATGAGATTCGATTTGTGTTGTGTTTTTAACATTTTCACGCTGAAAACCTGTTCAATCTATGAACATTAGATAAATTATGTTCATGGGTATGACGGGAAAATCCTCAGTATTTCCACACTCACATGTATCCCTCCACCATTTTGCGGGCGTACTCAGCAGCGTCATCAAAGTACTGCAGGTAAGCTTGAACCTCACTCATTGTGCTCCACATTCTCAACAGGTAAATGTGAGTGTCTGCCAGGACTGGCTCTGTCTTCTCAATGCACTCCCTGCAGATTTTCACAACCTGAAGAGAAAAACCAGATTAAGAAAGATTATACAGTATCAAAATGATATAATTTGTTTTATTTGTTCATTTAAGTGATTTGATACAATACCTCATGGTAGTCACCATTTAATCGAGCCTTCTCCATCTTCTCTAGCATCTGAAAGCAATAATCTGTTGCCTCTTTCACTTGTTCCTCTGAAGGCTGAAACATTGGACATATTTATGAAAGCCAAGTATTAAAAAGTGACAAAGAAATGTGCAAACAAATATGCTCAATAAAGAGATTTTTTAAGGTTATTTACTGCAGGTAAGACTTTCCACAGTTATAAGTAGAAGGCCTGGTTATTTTTATCCCTATAGAGAACTTTGACCTGCTGATGACACGCACAGGATGTTTGATTACAACAAACAAGATTTACAATTACAATTTACAGTTACAATTTTAATTAAGTTTTCAAATTATTATTATTAGGCAGCCAATTTGGTGCTTCAAAATAGATGTGGTCAGTTTTTCAGATTTATCCTGTTAAACATAGAAACTCCTTAAGCGTTTTTTGTGCTGATAGCTACTGGCACGCTATTTATAACTTGTGACATACCCACGTATAGTCTATAAAAGCATACAGAGCATATTATTGTAACAACAGGACTACATAGATTCAGATTACATCCAACAGTGTCTCTCAATTCTAAGACTTTCAGTGATGTGACACACATTTATGCATATTTGGCATTTAAAAGCTGGATATAAAATCTTTATTAAAAAATAAAACTGAAAAAGACAATTCTTCATGTAATAAAAATACTCTAAAACAAGTCACAGCTTTTAAGTAATTAAAATTATTCCGTAAATCAAGTTAAAATTAGTGATTTCTTCTAATAGCTGCTTCTCAAAAGCAGGTTTGAATGGACAGACGACTGAATCCACTTGAGACTTATCTCTGCCTAAAATAGTCTCCGTGTCACTGCTTCTCATGTTTCTCGCTTGTTCTTATCAGTTCTAAATACAGTGGTGGTGTTTGGTCCTTTTGCCCTGCGAAGTTAAACCAGAGACAAGCAGTTGCAGACACTAACCTTGACTCCGTCCTCTTCCCTTCCCCCAATCTTGATGTCATCTTTGATTCGGTTCTTGCAGTGCTCACAGGTGCAATCAAAGAAATATTGTGTTTTCAGCAGTCTCTGTCGCTCCTCTGACAAATTCAAGTAGTCCACGTAGGCGACTGTCAGCTCCTCGCCTTCTGCAATCTTACCCAAAGCCCGCAGCTCGATCCTGAGGATGAGAAGCACAGCTGAACACGAGCAGAGATGTGGAAACACGGGCAGAAAGGTTTTCCTTTCATGTGTGTTGTCGTTCATTCAGAGTTTGTGTTTGATGGTGAAATCCTGTTCCACTGTGTGGCTTTCAGTCCAGTTGAAGGACTGATCCTTCAACTGAGTAAAATATTAGTGAGTATCGGTTTATTTCACACAGCACTTACATTTCATGTGTATCTGGTTTGTTTTCTTTAATTTGTTGTAAAGTTATTTTCAATTTCAGTCTCTTTGCATATCATGATTGATAATGATTGGTTTATTCAAACACAAATGTTGTATTTCTATGAGAAATGTTCTTTTTTTGTTATTTTACTTTACGTGTTATGTAGAGTTAAAGGTGAAATAACAGGGAGAGATGTGGTATAAAAGCTTGAAGCTACTACTCCACAGTCTCACACTGCAATCTGTGTTAGTGTGACAGACAAACACACAAAGTGACACATCAGCTGCATTCATATAAACTTTGTGTGGACACGACAAAGGTTTTACGGGAGACGGAATATGAAGATAAGAGAAATTATCAGCCTTCTGTTACACTAAACAAGACAATTAAAGGGTTAGAGCATTCACGTAGCACATGTGAACATGTGATATTGGAGTCACATCAAACATGCAGTGCTCAACACAGAACACTGCTCGCTTATAAAAATGTACAACAGATTGTTAAGTGTAATGATTTAATTGTTTAATGACAGACTCTAAAGGGTGCTCTAATGAATAAAAGAAACTTAAAAGGCTCAGGATGAGGCAACGCACCTCCGTTGAGAATGAAACATAGTATTCACAGCCGATTGACTGAAAGACAAACAGGAAGCAGTTTTACACCGAGTGACACCCGACAAACACACATTCACATGTAACAGCACATAAACGTGCACAGAAGCTCTGAAAACATGAAGTATTTTTCACTTTTTTTATCAATTTTGAGGAATTTGGAGCTCTAGATGACGATTAGTTCACACCAAAGTTGTTAACTTACTTGCCGTGGTTGAGGATCACGGTGCAGTTGGGCCAGCAGTCATGGTTCACTAGACACAAGTTGGGGAAAAGACCAACTCCTACTGCCTGGAGACCCCTCTGGTCACTCACGCTGAAGCCGTTACAGTTGATCTGGAAAAGACAAGTGCAATCTTTGATGTGAACATGCATACATGTTGTCATGTAGGACTGCTACAGGTAAATAAAACAACTGTAAATATTAAAGACTGTTTGCCAGCTGTAAATCAAGCTATTAAGTGCAGCAACAATGCATCAGTGTTGTCTTACTTACAGATGAGGTTTCCCTACTAAAGACTTTTCTAAAGAAATTAATACATTTCTAGTATCAAAATAATAATAATAATAATAATAAAACATTTGTTTTAGTCATTTAAACACACCACTCCAAATATGTGTGAGATGTCATCAATGGTGTGCTGCTTGCTGTTATGGGGCCAGTAGTCCAGGAAGTTGTGAATGTCCACTTTCAGCTCCTTCAAGTCGTCCTCTGGCATGTCAGCAATGTGGTCCTCCAGCTCGTCCAGCGTGGTCAGCTGCATGTCAGACACCGTGCTCCCCTCCTTGTCGTGGCGCCACATAATGCGGGCCACCAGACTGACCACACGAAAGAAAAATGAAGAAAAGGACATGTAAAATCAGATGCACTTTATCTTTACATTACTTTTAAAGATAATGTGCAACTACAAACATTTACTGCTTGATAGCACGCATATGTAAGTGCCTATTTGAATTGCACATTTGTTGTCCTACAGTAAGTAATAAAGACTAACTAGTGTTTTTGCGTAACGCTTATTCCCCTTTCCTTCCACTTACCGGATGTTCTCATTTGGTACTTTGCCATAAGCTTTGATGGAGCTGCATTCTAGCTTGTGCTCTGCCCAGCCTGCACGCTGGCAGGTTCGGTCACAATAATGTGCAAATTTACACTGGCCACACCGCTGAAGCTTGTCTTGTCTTCGGAAACAGCTGTGGCAAATACGCTCTGCTAGACTGCAGAGGAAGAGAAGAAAGAAAACAAGGAGAGGCGTCATAATCTAAAATCTGTAGCACATGCATAGTTTTGATAGTTCACTCTTTCATGTTCAACTCAAATTGCATCAATAATAAATAATCAGTGTTCACAGATTTCATCAGTGAGTCGAAGAAGCACTAAAAACATTAGTACAAGTGAACTTTGACCTGGGATTATTTTTGGCACATATAGTGATAACTGTTATAAAACCCATAATGATTGCTGGTACGGAAATTAACACTAGGATATCTGCACTTCTGACATAGAGAAGGATTGATTTAAAGGTAACAAAGTTTGGCATTTTGTGTTAGAGGCACATTTTTTAAAGTATTTTTTAATCTTTTAATTCTTTAGAGACTTTTAGAAACATTACAGGTTAATATCTTGAAATGATGATGTAGGCTAAAATGGATAATAAAGCAAAAGTTTGTTTAAGTCTAGATGATACACAAGCAGAAACCTTTGACTACTGTCACACAGTCCAACACAAACAATACTGAAAAAATACATTGTGTAAATGTGGCCTTTTCTTCAGATTCTTCCAAAGAGTTTTCATTGCATTAAACTAAGTAAAAATCAGCAGTACAGCT
>VUQR01017384.1:43430-58821 GCA_015108515.1 Hemichromis elongatus
CCAAAAAAAAAAAAAAAAAAAAAAAAAAAGGGAAAAAAAAAAAAATAAAACCTAAAAAAAAAAAAAAAAAAAGCAAGATGCTGTGGTTAATTTTTAATTATAGGCTAACAAAAAGGCCAGAAAACCCATTATTCACCTGTTCAAATATCTCATAAAGACTGCATTTGAACCCATCCCCCATCAATGACCATCCACACGCACAACTTACATCCTCACCTTACCTGTCAAAGACAACAGCTGCAATACTGGCCTCAGAAAAAATTACATCTCCCGCCCAAAACTCCTTTGTTGCCTTTAACCCTCTTCCCTTCCCAGGTGAGTCGAATATTGCCACGGCCTCCATGGTAGGTGCCTCGGTTTCTGAGACTCTGGTGAATGGATGATGGTGGATGAGAGAAGAGTTAGTTGAGGAACTCCAATCTGTGCCTGTGTTCTTCAATGACGATTGTACATTCCTCACCCAAGTTACTAAAATAGCCGAGGACCTCTTGAACTGTACCAACAGATGCAGAAGACGGGTTGGTTGGTGTTTTGTCTCTTTAGTTAAGTGAGAAATTAAAAATCTTCAGTGGGCAGGCTGGTCAATAAAACAAGTTATCTTTGTGTAAAAGTAGCCCAACTGAAGCTGGTCGTCATCTGTCAGATCTCTTCAGCTTTTTAAATTTATTGTCACATTTTTTGCTTTACACTGGCAGAAATCTGCCGACCCCTGATGTTGAATGTTGGTAGGTGCCCTCTCCCTCATGGTTATTTTTGTCCTTCAGTTGGGGCTGTCTATCAGGAGTCAGTTGTGACGTTGAACAGCTGCGAGAAGTTTGACAGGAACAGAGCTGCTCTATCTCACTGCCTCTACTCTGTTCTGGTGCTTTCTCTATTATGCTGTTGCTTTCCTGCACGTTATGATGCAACAGAGCAGGAAAACTCACTTACACACTTGTGAGGTGGGAGGCATCTACCTGCAGAGGGCCCCCTCAAAGAAAGCCAGATCATAAAACTTGAATATCCAGTTATGGTCTCTGTATACATACACTCCCATGCTTTTCATTCACCAAATATGTCACAAAACAGCAGAAAAGTAACACAGCTTTCCCTCCCTGTTTCACTCAGTCATTCTTTAATGCTCAGATCAGCTGTAAAGCTGTAAAACAGCAGCTGCTGTTCATAAGTGAAGCCCAAGTGCAACTCTCTTTATCTCCAGCGGGAGTCACCCATTCATGCACATATTCACATCTACAGCCAATATAAAATTAACATAAAGTCTCTGTCTTTAGTTGTGGAATGAAGACAGAGAAGTAGAACTCCGCAAACAAAGGCCCCAGTTGGTCTGGTGGATTCAAACCTACAACCTTTTTTAATGTGCTAACCATTGCACCATAACCCAACAGTAGCAGACCAAAAAATGCATTTAATTCCTAATTCAAACTTTGTTAAATGACCCATTCAAAATAAAAACTGAAGCTTTAAATTCCAGGTTTGCTTCAAAAAATGCCAGATATTTCAGATAATGATACACGTGACCTCTAAGACCTATATAAATATGATCACAGGTTTATTACACCACCATAGCAAATAGGAACTTAAAATAGTTTGTCACGATTTTTGGCCAAAATCTATAATTAACGGAGAAAAACGGGAGCACTCAGTACAAGTAATTATGTTTGGGTTAAAAATTATATAGATTTAATGTGGACTGTAATATTAAATCTATGTCATTAAATCTTTTCCTTCCTTAAAAACCTAAAAAATGCAGTGTTAAAGAGTTGAAAGTTACGTTTTAATGTGTTAATAGTGATCTAAGGAAGTTCTTTTGTATCTCTTAGGTTATTGCCTCTTTTGCAAAGCCCTTTCTACAATTTCTTTTTAGATTTTCCAGATATTAAATGTCTTTATGTTTTCTGGGGTTTGAAATTAATGCCTTCTTTTGAGTCAGGTGACCGGTATAAAAAAGGAAAAGTAAAGGTAGACAGCAGAGATATAAAATGCAGAAAATGTAGTTAAGTAAACATTAGCGCCTGTTGGTGGCCAAAGGACGAACATGCCTGAGATGAAACCAATGGCGCTCTCAGCTTGCAGCTGTATTGCAGCAGCGAGATTGAGTGCAAATGAAAAAGTAAAGACTACTGCCCCCTCCTGGAAAATGAAGCAAATATAACAGAACTGGGATGTTTTTCTTTAGCGATTTGATATTTTAAGTTAAGATTTACCTGAAACTTAAATCCACTCTACTACCCTATATGAGTAAGATAGGTAAGTGAGTATATGACATCAAAGGCAAACACTATACTATAAGTATCCATAATGCTAACTGATCTAAGTGTCTTAAATTCACTACTTTAGATAACTACTTAGTTATTTTACTCCGTGTACACAACTACACAGGGTTTGATCAGCTTGAAGTTGTTGATTAAATTAACCTATTGCCTTTTTGTCAGTCACAATAGGCACAAAGACGTAACTAGTGGTAATAAGGATGTGGTAAATTTATTTAGCGGAGCTTCACCTTCCACAACCAGTCTGAAAAAATCAAATTGTTTTTAGGTACACACAGTGGCCATTTTTGAAGTTTTGAATTCTCTCTGTATGATTTGTGCCTCCAATCCTGTAGAGGAAGCACTAGGGCTCTTTTTTAAACATCTGTACCCTTAAGGAGAAGCATGAGCAAGACTGCATAATGGTTTTGACCATAAACAGCACTGTTTGTGAAAATACAGAAAAACAGCTCATCGGTAAACCAAGAAAATGAAGATGAAATTCATGTACTCCCACATGCAGACTGCTGGTGGAGTGTGTTACTTAATCCACACAAAATCAGCAAATAAGTCTAAATGATTCTGTGGCAACTTTTGTGCTCATGTGCAAACAAGCATCGTCCAAAACAAGAAGAATTTGAACCAGGTTCTATCATTCTAAAGATATTATACTAATAGGTCTGTAGTTACTTCATTCAGAGTGTAAGACTGTATTACCTTACACTGGGTATTTATTGGTTCATGAATGACCATTATTACAAGCTAACTAAGCAGTTACACTTGCTGGATTCAATATGGAGCTTAGCTGATATTTTTAATGTTATTTTCAGTCAACAGTTCCAGAAAACAAGGAAGTACAAGATGGCTGGCCATCGTATCAGGAAAAAATATCTTAATCGCAAACTCTACTACTGTGGTTTAAGTAAAAAAATTTAATGTGTTGTACTAATATACATTAGCAATTCTCACCTCTTCTTTAGCGTCTGCTCGGTAGAGTACGAGGGAAAAGAAACAGGTTAGGGTACACCCTGGACAAGTGAGCAACACACAGAGACAGACCATTCACATTCACATTTAGAGTCACCACTTAACTTAACCATATCCTCCTGTGAACTGAGGGAAAAAGAATCTTCACATTGAACTTTTTTTGTGTGTGTGTAATTTTCCGCCACTTTGGAGCTCAAAGAGGCCACCCAAATGCATGAGATATCAATAGAAAGCCAGGAATTTACTCTATTTAGTACATCAGGACTTAAGGTAGCTCAAATACGTAAAAAGATATAGGCCAAGAACAAATGCCCATTACGGAGGACACAAATTAATGCGCTGGTATTCAGGAGGCAATAGATGTGATTGGACTGTGGGAGAAATTCAGAGAACTCAAACAAACAAAGGGAGAAAGCACCACACAGGAAGGCCCTAGCTCGGCTTGAACCCAGAGTCAAGTCAATAAGCTGCTCCAAGTCTTGCTATACGTCTGTAAATTACAAACATGAAAAGATGCTGCCCAGGGCAATTATTTTAGCTGAATGTTTTATGTTAAATTACTCTTATTTAAAATTTGTGGCTCTATTTCATTCTAGGCACATTTTATACAATAAACGTTACTGCTTTTGATTTGCAGCTCACTGCTCTGTTTCCTCACAATCTAATGCACAAAATTCAACTGCAGACAGACAAAAATAGTGACTGGCTGGAGATCATAGAGACGTAAAAGCTGGAGAATCGGATATTTTACTCAGATAGTGGTAGATACCAAAACGGAGCAAAAAGAATATTCAGCTGAGACAAACCCGCAAATGAATGATCATGTTGTTCTAGATCATCAGGCTACAGGGCAGCTTCTCATATATGTAACATATGTATAGTGAAAGATGTGTCAGTGTTGAGTATGTTGCATTGCCAAAAAAAAAAATCACGTGTCCTTTGTTCCATATGCGTTATTATTATTATGAAGATTAAGCTGGCATTTACCATCCATCCATCCGAGGAACTGTCCGGCATCTGACTCTATAGGTTTTTCCCGGGGGAGAGCACTGGATGAGTGCCAAAAGGGGGCGTTTATATCATGCAGCCGGAGGGGCGGGACCAAAGGTGGGTGTGTGTCTCTCAGCTGATGCGCGTATCAACCGACCGACTCCATCATCAGCATCCGACGCTGACAGCGGTCGAAGACAGCATCCTTAATATTACCGAGCCACGGCATCAACGCGGAATAATTCAGAGCCCGAGCGACCAGGACTGGCGTCTCTGTCTTTTGACAATATTGTTTGTTGGGGCTGCCATCTTACAAAACCGCCAAGCTGCAAAATAGTGAGTAGCCTTTGATGATGGACCGCCAGGATGCTACAATCGGTAAATCAAAGCCGCTGCATGATACGTCGTCAATGTCAATGACGACCTGCATTTTAATCTCGATTCATTTTTTCCAGCCAGCGAGTGTCGTGCGCTTGTGTTTTGACACAGGCCTAGCAAGTAATTGTTTGGGAGCGCAGTCGATTTAGGGCTTGATGCGGATGCTGCTAAAGCCGCCCTTGCCGCCCAGGGATGCAGAGAAAACGGAGAGAGGGAGTCGTGAGGGGAGGGGAATGAGGCAGAGCAGCAGATAGATAGGCAGTGTATTTTACTACTACTACTATTCACCCAAGTGGAAGTAAACCTCTAGTAAATGGGCTGAGAAAGAGAGGTGCATTGCATGACTGCGCCCCTATCTATCTATCTATCTATCTATCTATCTATCTATCTATCTATCTATCTATCTATCAAGCAACTGTATGATTTTGGTTGGTGTAAAAATATCCTTAATCCTACTTTGCGATTCAGAGTAGTGGGTGGCTGAAGATTATACACATATAAACATAGCATATACAGGCCATATCAAGGCTTCTGTGAATGCACTCTGTCATATCAGTTGTGTGATTTATTCTGCTCTCATAGATTCAGTTTTAGATGTTGGTTCAGTTTTGTGGCTGTTTTTAAGGCTTTTTTGTGTGTGTTTGTTTTGTTTGCGGGGCTGTTGAATGTTACTAGACAAAATAAGTAAACTGCTAACAGGCCACAAAGAGATTCAAGTGGCACGCACCAATGGTCCTAGGTTGGACTAATGTTGTTATGTTTAGCATTAGGGTGTCCACTGAGAGGTGTTTGTAACATGTAGTCTTCTTTCACCGAAAGGGACTCATAAAATGAATAGAAACCCCGCACAGTCATTGCAGTGCAGTACAGGTCACTTCAAATCACTTCTTTCATATGTGTGCTTTTCTTCAAAACTGTTTTAGAGATGTTTCAATTCCATTTTATGGTCATCTCATTATATTTTTGTTGCTGCTGAATTGTACACCATCACCCTTCTTTTATTGTTGAAATAGTAGAGACACCATCTACATAGCTGGAAGCAGATATACCTGCTGGGAGGCTGTGAGAGAAACATGAGCTGTGTGTCCTTGTCGAGTCTTAGAAACCATCCAGAATACCAGTAAACTGTCTGAGTGTGACTATTTGGTTAAATGCACATTTGTTTATGCATGTTTTCCATGGAAATAAACTCAACTGACTGTGACTACAGTAAATAGGAAGGGTATTTACAGGCGTCTCTGATAGACTGGATCTCCTAATTGGATAACATGTAAAAAAAAAACCCAAAACAACACACATTTACTTTGGACTATTTAAGATGTATTATTGGTGGATAAGAGCAAATAAATGTGCTGTTAATCAAACATTCAACTGCCTGAGCAGCTGCCCTCTTTGCCCTGTAAATAGTCAAGGCTTAAGTATAGTAATGTAGATCCGCAGAAGTAAAAACTACATCCTCCACAATGATGCAAAGTTAGTCCAGAGCTGATATCCAACTGCTTTAATAGGATGTACCTAATAAACTGGCCACATTAACAGGAATACACTTCGTGCAAAGTTTACACAGTCCTGCAATAAGAACATTTTTGCAGCAGTTTTGATGTTGATATTCCAATTTAAAGATGTTGGCGACAAGTTGACAGCGCTCAGTGGTATTTTTAGGTGACGTTCTCTAATGTTCTCAGTGTTCTCAACAGGTCCTTTTCCTGTTTACATGCTCCAAAATGAGCATAGCATTGTTATCTTTATATCCAATAAATTCCATATAAGCCCATTTTGGATGCTGTGATTTTTTCTCAGATATCCACTATAGAAAATAACCTTCTGTACAATGCAGTGGCTTACCATGTGCTCTATATGTGTGTTTACAGTATTTCTACACAGCTCCACTCTAAACCTACTCTATCTGGATTTCTGTGATTCCTGTTCTTTGATTTCTATCACAGTTGCTTATAAAGAGGTCTGACAGGAAAGTATAATAGACCACAAACATCATCATCTGTCAAAGTTCTTTCATATTTTTTTAATGGGTTAAGTGAGATGTTGTTTTATGTTTTTCCATTATTTTTATACATTGTGTAGGAGTGTTGTCTGAGGAGGAAGCAATGGGGGAAAAAAATCAGGGAATGAAACAGCATCTATCTGATGCAAAGCAAACAAAAAAAGAATAATTGTGAGCTTTCCTCAAAAAAAGAGGCTGTGATTGTTGCAGGGCTGTTTTTTGCATTGTATTCCTGGATTTGTGACCATAGAAAAGGGAAAAAAACCCAAAAACAAATAAACACATACCTTCATCCTCCAGCTCAGTAAAGCTAGTGGACTGGTATAAGTGACCTGTTCACACTACATCCCACAACTTATGAACAGAAACAAAAAAGTCTGAAATTAGTTTGAGAATTGTCACTTTTACTTGGAACGTGTTTACAGAGACTAGTGTTGTGATTTCATCATCGAGCTGGAGAAAAAGTCTTATTTTTATGTTTTATTTTTTCCTCACTGTGCACACAGTTGTCCAGACTTATCTATCTGACCCTTTTCATTTTTAACATGGTGGGAGGACCACGCTGCCCCTGTATGTGGGCTGGAATCTCTTCTGCAGTTGTTATTGTATAACTAGTCATTATGCAATTACAATATTGTATAACTCCTTTCGTTTTTCTGTGTTCCTCTAGTGTGTGTGCCCCCACTACCTGCATTAGGTTGTGATGACCCACACTACTTCCAAATGTATCTGTGACCCTCCCCAATCCTGACTCCTAACCTCTAATCCTGACCTTTGACCCCCACTATGGGCAGTGTTGGCAGTGGGGTGGCAGGAGAGCAGGAGTTTGCCATGAAGTCTGTGGGCACGAGGACCACCCTGCCCCGAGCACCTCCTCTCTCTCGCCGTTGCCCTGCTGATCGCAGCTGCAGCGCAGAGCGGCTGCCACGCCCCCCAGCAACTATATCAGACGGGACGGCCTCTAGCGATGAACGAGGGAGTGTTAGTATCGGGACTGGGACCTGTACTGGAACTGACCGGCCCACTGAAACAGCCTCCTCCACCAACACTGAATGTACCATGACAGCCCCGTCCAACAACAACCAGTTGGACTGTGGCAACGGAGCGGGCAGGAGGGAGTGGGAGAGGCAGCGTGAGAGGGGGAGAGACAGGGATCGGGACCGAGACTGGGACCGGGAGAGGTTAGAGAGGGAACGAGAGAGGGAGAGGAACCGGGAGAGGGAGCGAGAAAGAGTGGAGAGGGAGAGGCTGGAACGTGAGAGGGAACGTGAGAGAGAGCGAGCCAGAGAGAGGGAACGAGAGAGGATCGAAAGGGAGAAGATAGAAAGGGAGCGAGAGCGTGAGAGAGAGAGGGAGAGGGAGCGTGAAAGAGAGAGGCTGGAGAACGAGAGGATGGAAAGAGAGCGAGAGAGGGAAATGCAGGCAGCAGGTTTAGATGTTTGTGGGAACATTGTGGGTCGAGGGGCAAGTGAGAAGAGCAGTGTTGGGATGAGCCAACACCAGCACAGAGAGATGGCAGCCGCCAGAGCCGACAGCGAGAACAATCCAGCCAGCCATAACCACAATCCTCCAAACCACAACCCACCCAAGATCATGCCTGTGTCAGGAAAACTGGAACAGGTACCTCACACACAGCAGGTCAGCACCTTCAGAGAGGGATTCAAAACAAATCTATTGGGTCACAAGTTCGCAAGAACGGGAAGTTATATTCATTTTTGTGACTCTTCTGGACCTTGTAAGCATTGTGTGCCTTTTTTTTATGCATGCTTTAAATTGTTAGGCCATGCAAATTATTGCAATGCATCACTTTGAGGAGAAAGTTATAAACACCACTGATTTGTATGACACTTTTTTATTCAGACTATCAAACATTAGATTTTGGTTTTTCCAAGTATGTCTTGAAAAAGAAAAAGATTCTGCCTCAAAATGAAATAATTCCTATTTTATTTTTCATGTTCATTAGTTTTTAAAATATTTATTAAGAAACAGTGTGTAAACATGCTGTTTTCTAAACTCTTCAGAATAAAGCACCATCTTTCCACAAACTGTTTCCTTGCTGAGGTTTTTGAGGAGAGCTACTGACACAGAGCAATTTTTTAAAACGATGGCAGCTTCATTTGGCTGTCAAAGATTACTGAAGCTGTATAGTAGCTTCCACTTGTAATAGCTTTTAAAAGCTATTACATGAGATCTGTAAAGTGATCTCAAGTTTTCGTTAGATCTGCTTAGGCTGATGCCCCCACAATCAGCCCTTGATAAGCAGAAGAAGATGGATGGAGATCTGTAAAAATTGATAGTTATAGTAACTGTTAAAAACATATACTTGAGCAATATAATCCATGCCACATGGAAAATGAGTTAGTAGGAAGAAGACCTTCAGACATAAATTGAAAGGTTCTTGCCTTAAGTGGTTTAAAAATACATAATCCTTTACATAATATCAGGTGCAGCATTCAAATACATAATATCATTTTTTGTTTTACTTTTGTCTGTAAACTTCAGCTCATATAGCTCTTCTGTCCCTCTGCTTGTCTTTCACAGGCGATGCAGAACAACTCAGGCCTTGTGCGTCCTTCTGCATTCAAGCCAGTGGTGCCCAAGAGCTTCCACTCCATGCAGAACCTGGTAGGCCAGGCAGGAGGGGCTGGAAATGAGGGAAAGAATGAGGGAAGGAGTGAAGGGTTCAATGAGGGCAGAGTAGGCAGGAGAGGCAGGGATGGAGGAGGAGGAGAGTCAGGAGAGGTCCCAGAAGCCCTGCTCCTTGATCAGGACAGCCCAGTAAGGGTTAGCAGAAGTGATGGAGGGGGAAATGGTAATGAAGTGGTTCAGGGAGGCATGTCCGATTCAGGGAGAAACTCCCTGACCAGTCTGCCCACCTACACGGGCTCAGGGTCTGGTTGTGGACCCCCAGCAGTCCTGGGGCCCCTCAGTGCTTCTACCAGCCACATCAACAGATTGGGCATGGTTGGAGCCGCTGCAGGCCTAGAGAAGCTGGAGAAGCCTGGCTACCAGGTGCAGCCATCATCCATGCTTGCTTTGTCTAAGACTTAATAGACCCTGCTTTTATCATATTTGATGTACTATGATGTGTTTCTCACTTTCAGAATGGGATAAGCGCCTCAGATAGCGGCCGGTCCTCCTCAGGAAAGAGCTCTTCGTCCTATCAGAGGCTGAGCCACCTGAGTGACGCTCCAGCACCTCTACGCCCCTCTCCCTCCTCGGATGACATCATTCAGGACCTCGAGGATCGCTTATGGGAGAAAGAGCAAGAGGTCAGAGACTGCTCAAAAATATCTGACACATGTTAGCATTTAAAGGGCCATCTAACCTCAGACATGAGTTCATGAATTTTTAAATTTTATCTTGTTTGTTTTGATTTACTTCTCAGATCTTTTCCCCAAATGTTTGGCTGCCTCACCAGTACATTGGAGGTTAATGGCATTTCAATACAGAAAAACAGGAGATCAATCCCTTGCATTAATCACATGCGACTTAGGTTGATTCATTATATTTGGATGAAACTAAACTTTAACATTCCCAAATTGTTAATAATGATTTTTATTATTATTTACCTACAAATAAAGTGATATAATTGTTGCTACAATGCAAATGTAGCTGTATAGGTGAAAAGTAAGATTTGCACTTGCTTTAAACACCTGAGAAATTAATCTGTCTCATTTTACAAATACTGGGTTCCATACACATAAAGTTTCCGTTTAAGTGGCTACTTTGTGGCCTAACTCCAGTTGCTTTCCTTCCATCAGGTGCAGCATATGCGCAGAAACCTAGACCAAAGTGAGGCAGCGATCATTCAGGTGTTTGAGGAGAAGCAACGCGTCTGGGAGCGACAGATGGATGAGCTGAGACAAAACTATGCCTCACGTCTGCAGCAGGTGACTTTATTGCAAACTTTAATGCAAAACAATGTTAAGGTGCATTTGCACTTTGCTTTCTTTACTCCAAACAAAAATGATGAAACGTTTATTCAAAAAAATCAAAGTTAGTTGATGCTAAAGGGACATTTTTTTAATTACACATGGACCTCACAATTACACAATTAGTACAACTCAAAGTTTATAATATTTTGTTTTTAAATCAACATGTAGGTATTTATGACATGTATAGCTTTGTCAGATTAGTAAGACTAAAGAAATTGCATTATATGAAAAAGTATTAGGTTCAAGCGATGGATATAAAAGAATTTCTATTACAGTTTAAAAAACTTTAGAAAAGCTACATGTGAACTAGGGTTAAGCTTTTAAATGTTTAATGTGGAAATCAAGAAAAAGAAAATATAGCTAAAATGCAGTATATTATAAAAAGCATTTAAACATTGCATATGTCCTAAACTTTCATAGCTTAATCCATCAGGGTATGTTATTAATGCGTCTAATCATACACTGTGACTTCCACGTGTAGATATGTTCAAACCTTGCATTTTAATCTGCAGGTTACCCGTCGTGCTCAGCGTTCCCAGACTGCCCTGCAGGCCCAGATAACCCGCCTGTCCCAGGACAAAAGGAGGCTCCAAGAGGAGATGGCGGCTCTGTTGGCCCAGAGAGAGGAGCTGGAGAGAAAATGTTTGGATTACAGGAAGGAGCAGGCTGACATCTTGCCTCGTCTCGAGGAGACCAAATGGGAGGTGAGATGCGAGGACATGTCGAGTTGTTGAGATTGGGTCAAATCTTGATAAGCACTCAGAATATGTATGTGTGTGTGAATTTAACTTTGCAGTGTAATTTTAAAATTGGTAAAACATGCTGTGAGTCTTCATTTAGAAAAAGGGAAGGAAAGGCATATGTTGATTTAAAAAGATGAATTATTGCTTATTCTGTAAAAATCTACTCAAGTGATCTAGATAGAATTATTGACTTCTCAAATTATTTTTAAAAAACTACTGGGTGAGGTGATGAGAAAGAAAACTGTTGCCAAATATGTTCAAAGTATAAAGGTCACAAATATTTTGTCCCCAGACTGAAATGGAAGATGGTTCAAACTGTTGCAAAAAAAATAAGGAAATCTTCATATAATAGTAACTGATCTCCAAGATAAAGGCACATCACTGCCTGACTACAACATTTTTATCCATGAAAGTTTACTAAAAGGCATTTTGACCAGTCTCAATAATTTAAAAGCAAAACCTTTTGGACGACTAAGACAAAGTGAATATCATTGCATTGAGTCACATTAGCTGTAAAAGTCCCCACTGTGCTGATTTAAAGTTGTGTTTGAACTTGTTTTAGAGGTTTTCCAATCTGGTTTTAAACCCTTTCATAGCAGTGAATCTGCCCTTTTAAAAGTTTTTAATGACATATTTTTAGCTACTGACACTGGGGACTGTATTGTTCTTGTGCTTTTAGATTTGAAAGCTATGTTTGATACAGTGGATCATGTCATTTTACTCTCTCGTTTGGAGCACTGGGTGGGCATTAGGGGCACAGCATTTGAGTGGTTGAGGGTCTTCTTTGCGGGGCAAACTTTTTGTTTGTGTCAGTCTCTGTGACCATGTGTCGTCCTCCACTCCTCCATGACTGTCAGATGTATGTCCCTCTAAAGAAAAAAGGCACATATTCCACACAGCCATTACTTCCGTGTCTTGAAGACATTAAAACTTGGATGTCTCTTAACTTTTTAAAATTCAATGACAAAAAGACTGAGGTTTTGGTTTTTGGTAGCCCCACTGAGACCCCCAATGCTTATTTAGATACCTTGGCCCAGTATAATAGGCCAACTGTCACAAACCTGGGGGTCAAAGTGGACTCCGAACTGAAACTTAACAGTCAGATTAAGGCATTCGTAAAAAAAATAATGGCTAAAATAAAGCCATGTATGCAATCTGTCTATATGAGATGGGATAGGGAACAAATTTACAAAATACCTCTCACTGTCTAATCTTCCTGTGGCAGGTGTGCCAGAAAGCAGGAGAGATCTCCTTGCTGAAGCAGCAACTAAGGGAAAGTCAGGCTGAAGTGACCCAGCGAGCTGGAGAGATGGTGGCCCTGAGAGGCCAGCTAAAGGAGCTCAACGCCCAGCTGAGGGAACGGGAGGAGGTCATGCTGGGCCTGAAGGACTCCTACAGCAGCAAGAGTGTGGAGCTGGAGAAGTGTGAGGGAGAGCTGAGGAGGACTCTGTCTGAGGTAGGTTTTCGGTCTCACCCCAAGACTAAACAATGAGAATTACAAATAACAAAACAGCAAAATCAGATGAATACTGAACAACACAGAGAAATATTCAAAATAGTTTCTTTTTTAATTGTATGCACATAAATATAATGAAGATTCTTAAAGCAAGATTCACTTAATCTCAGACAAGATATCAAACTACAGATGAAAGTTAGTCTATGTGGCAAAATATATTTACAAGATGAATTTAAGTGTTTGTTTTAACTAATATGTATTGCATTCTCTAAATAAATATAAACATAAATAAACAAAATGTCATTATTAAAGGCCTAAAGATCCTTATCCAGTCCTTTGATAATGCATTTCACATTCTTTACATTTACTGCCAACTTTATGTGATGCCAGCATGTGCTTTTTATGTTCTTGTAAATGACCCATGACCCAATTGTTTGGTGCAGGTTGAAAAATTAGTTAATCGAAACAACCAAAGCCCAGATTTTGCATTTAGTGGAGACAGCTGGCTGCTTCAGGGTCCACAAAAAGTGCAACACAGTGCCGCTCGCACTCTAAAGCAGTCGGGAAATAATTTACAAGAGTGAGATTGCAGGATTGGGATGTTTACCACTAAATCTAGATTGTTGTGTGTTTAATCCTTAAAATCCTTTGGAGGGATTTCAAAAACTTGGCTAGGAGACTAGGACAAATTGGGGATTGGGCAACATTATATATAACAGCTGCAACATTTTTTTCCCTTTGTGCTGAATGAGCCTGTAATCAGCTTACACACATACAGTAAAATGCCTGTGTACCTTGGTTATTTTTTAGTTACGGAGTCAAGTTTACATTCTTTTGAAATGAAACATATTCATATGTCAGATGCTAGAGCACACATTGAGTTCAAATGAGGTTTCCTATAATAGCTGTTACCTTTTAATTTCTGCAGGTGACCATCCTTAGAGAGAAGCTGGGTGTATTTGAAGCAGAGGTGCTAAGTTTAAAACGGGCTCTAAGTGAAGTGAGCAGAGGGGCAGAAGTTGTTGTGAGCCCTAACTTAGCTGCTGCAGGGCTGCTCCCTCCATGGGGAGGTGTCCACTGCCCACGAAACCCAAATGAGCCCTCAACAAACTCCCTCACCCCTACATCTGACACCCTGCTAAGCCTTCAGAGTGATGAAGCCAAAGCCCAAAGGCAGGAAGCTCAGAGACAAGAGAGGCAACAGCGCGAGGAAGCTCAGTGGCGTGACGTGCAGCAACGGCAAGACGTGCACGTTCCGCAGGACCTTCAGATGCGTCAGGATTCCCAAATCCGACCAGAGGCCCAACTCCGCCAGGAGGCCCAGCTGCGCCAAGAGGCTCACCTGCGTCATGAAGCCCAGATCCGTCAAGAGGTCCAGCTACGCCAAGAAGCGCAGCTGCGTCAAGAAGCGCAGCTCCGTCAGGAAGCCCAACTTCGCCATGAGGCTCAAATGCGTCAGGAGGCCCAGCTCCGTCACGAGTCTCAACTCTGCCAAGATGGCCATCAGCCACAGCGGGTCCAGGAGGGTCACTGGGATGAAGCGGGGGAGCTGCGCAGGCAGCTAGAGCAGTTGCAGGCTGCATTACGGCTGGAGCGACAGCAACGGGAACGTCAGGCCCTCAACTTTGACCAGGAGCGCCACACCTGGCAGGATGAGAAGGAGCGGGTTTTGAAATACCAGGCACAGCTGCAGCTCAGCTATGTGGAAACACTCCAGAAGAACCAGGCCTTGGAAAAACGTATGAGCCAGCTGGGAGCTAAACAAACCACAACCACAACTACCACCACTGTTACCACTATCACCACTACTTCCCCCACCTCCTCTAATTCTCCACCTCCACCGCTACCAACTCTCTCACCTCTGTCTCCTCAGCCTCCGCCGTCCCTCTCCGGCCCTATCGCCCTCACCCTCTCTCCACCTTGTGAAGACCAAAAGGGCCCTCCTTCCCTGCACCAGCTTGCACCTCCCTGGGCTGGACCCTCCCGCCTGGAGAGGATCGAGTCAACTGAGATCTAGAGACACCTCCATGGAGGAAATTCTCCATTTCACTACATTCACAGTGACCAAGGCCTCTCACACAAAGCCACTTCAGCATACAGTATAAAAACCATTCAGTCTACAATAGAATAAACCAGTACAGTCTGACATACTTTTCAAAGCAACCATACACACAAAACAGCAACAGGAGCCGACTGTTAAAATGCAACAATGCAGCTGAACAGGAACTTAACAACATGAATCATTATCAATGATATTTTCAAGCTCCTAAGCAGCCTTTCTATCACTAGTTGCTAATTGCTGCATCCAACATAATCAGTGTTCATGAAAAGTGTGCCACGCTAACGGATGGAAGCAAAACAAAATATTAAATGACGGTGTTTAGATTACAGCGCTAAAACATGAGTCATTTAATACCCATGCTAGAAAAGGACCAAGACAATCAGGGATATTGTCAGAAACGATCAACAGGAATATAATGTGGTATTTATTCATTGTAAGTCTGTGTCACTGGTTATGTAAAAGTAGAATTAGTGGTCAGAGTGTGTGATGTTAACATTTTTGGCCAGAGAGCGCCTTACTCCAGTCTTTTCAGCATGTGTATGCTGGAAACAGTCAATGGGGGTGGGGGGTGGGGGGGGGCATTCAA
>VUQR01017384.1:58841-115897 GCA_015108515.1 Hemichromis elongatus
ATCAAGTGGGATGATTTCAGCGCTTTAATCACGACCTTATCAGCAAACCAGTCAAACAGAAGTGTTACATATGGCTGGACTATTTAATTTATAACCCCAGCAGTTATTGACGTCAGCGGTCTCACAGATTGATTCCGTTTATTTCAAGTCATTTCATGCACAGGGTCCAACACATGTGGCCCATTTAAACACATTATTAAGACCAACAGAGTTTATATTTTCTACAAATTGAATTTAAATAGATACGTTTAGCAGATAATCAGCCCCAAATGAAGGCAGAACAGGTTTCAGGACGTAGGAGAACGTGGTTCACCTTCACTCCAGTATCCCTGCGGTGACTAAAAATGAACACCAGGGGTCATTGGAGAGCTTTCACAGCACTGCTAGCAGATGATGTGAATGGAAGTACACAATTTGAATTTGGTTATTATGATAATTGTGCCATTCACAGCCAAGACATCTGTCAAAGCAGTACTTATCCCCAAAGTTAAACATTTTATAGAATGTATGATAAACTAGAAAGAAATACTTATAATAGTTATAGATTGTACATTTTTGTGTACGAGAGAAAGCGAGAGCGTGTGCGAGCGAGTGTGTGCATGTGTGTAAACATATGAAAAGCTTCAGCTTATGAGATTGAGGATAGAGGGACTAGTGGCAATAGAGCAAGTGAAGATATAATATAAGCAAAGGGGGATTTTCTCTACAGTATCATGTACATCAAAGCTTGTGAGACTTACATTTCAAACTGAGGGAGTGTGTATATGCTGGAAAGTGTTACTTTCTTATGTATATTTCATTTCGATAAAGCCGGGGATAAGGAAGTGGTAAAAAATCAGACGAGTGGAGAGTCTGCCTCTTCAAAGGGAGAATTCAGGCTAACTGCACTAAGTAGTGCCCTACACACAAGTTATGATGTCCAGTAGACTCAGATGTGAATATCATGGCTTTTATATGTGTTGTTTATGCCAGCATACAAAGATGTTGCTCAAGAATATTAACTTATCTCTAAGGTATTATATAGTATTATCATCTTTATTACTGTTATTATATTATGGTGAACTGACAGAGAAAAAATATGTGCCATTTGAGTTTTCCTTTATGTGGTTTTTGTTTTTGTTTGTTTTTTAACTGTGTAGATAGCCTATCAACCTTCCATGATGGTGCAATCATAGCAACCCTGTCCAAAAATGATGTTCCTTTTTGATGTAGGTGATAAATGTAGTTACAGTATTGCATTGTTTAGAGAACAAAATGCCACCAATTTTATACATATTTCCAATTTATTGTTTGCATTTATGTTACTAGTACTGCTCTGGCTTGATTAAAACCCACCTCTTTGTTAAATTCAGCAGAACTAATAAAGATATGTAAATAATTTAACCGTTTTAGTTCTTCAGTTATCCTTATGTTTGAGACTAAACATTTGATTCTGGAAATCAAGTTTGGAAAATTTGACCAAAAGGATTATTTTAAGTTTGATCAGGTTTGATATTTTAAGTTTGCACATGCTCTCAATGCCTTCATTCTTGGTACCGCAGTTTACATCACCATACACATATATGTATGTTGCCTGTCTCACGCCCCAAGGAAAGCGACGATTGTGTAACAAGACAGATGATGGATGGATGGAAGTTGCTGTTTCTTAAGGCAGTGGTTTCTCATTCATTCCCCTCAGATTATTTACAAAGTAGAAGGAGATTTTTAAAAAAAGATATCAGTCATTTTTTTTCTTTATACTTCTAAAAACCTCCAAAAAGCATTGAAACATATATACCTGGCCAGTGGTTAAAGAGGTATTCAGATCATATAAATAAACAAAAAAGAAATGCTACACTACAGTAATATATTATTATACGTTATATTTTGTAACATTGCCATTAGAAGTAATATATTTGAGCAAAAGTTTAATGTAGCTATAGAGTTCAACTTACTGGTCACTTTGTCAGATACACCTGCAATTTAGCTATGAAGGTGCTTTATGAAGATTAAACTGTGCATCAGAATAGGGAAGAAAGGTGACTGAAGTTACTTTGAATGTGGGACGGTTGTTTGTAGTAGTCCAGCTGGTCTGCCTACTGCAGAACCTGCTGGGCGACAGCGATTTCCCCACATAAACATCTCCAGAGTTTACAGAAAATGGAAAAAAGTCAGACTGCTTGAAGATAATAGGAAGGAAACAGCGTCTCAAATAACTACTTGTTACAGCCAAGGTATACAGAAAAGCATTTGTGAATGCACAATTATCCTTGAAGCAGGTGGAGTACAGCAGCAGAAGACCACAATAGGTGTAACTCATGTGATTGTAAAACTTTTGCCTGGTCACATGAGTCTTATTTTTCTGCTGTGAATTGTAAATGGTAGGGTCTGAATTTTTGTAAACAAGCTGAAATCGTGGATCCATTCTGCCGTGTATCGACTGTTTAGGCTGCTGGTGTACTGGTGTCGGGGATATTTATATTCATGGGACAATTTGGACGCCTGACTACCAGTTAACCACCATCTAAACACCACCTGAGTATTGTTGTTGATCATTTCCATCCCTTTGTGACCACAGTGTACCCACTTTCTTATAGCTGCTTCCAGCAGGAAAACATTCACAAAGCTCATCTCACCTCAAATTAGTTTCAGCATTCACCAGATGTCAATCCAGTAGAGCACATTTGGAATGTGGTGGAATGGGAGATTCACACCAAAGATGTGGATCCTGCAGTAATTGCATGATGCTATCATATCATTATGGTCCAAAATCTGTGAGGAATGTTTCCAGAACCTCGTTAAAGCTATACTTTGAAGAAGATTTATGTAGATGTGAAGGCAAAAAGGGGTACAACCCAGTATTAGCAAAGTGTACTTAATAATATGGCTGGTGAGTATACATTACAGTAAGGCAGTGCATTAATTCGCAGGCTTATTTTTTGTATGTAAGATCTAAATCTGCAACATAAAGCACACAGCAACTGTCACAGTATATAGTAGCACAATGTGAATGTGCTTAAGTAAAAGCAACTCAATAATAGAGCCAGTGTACCCTAGCTTATGACGTAGACTGTAGATACTATAAGGTGTGAAATTACATTACTGAAAGGTATAATAGTGAGCAAAAAATAACGACCCTCAAACAAAAGAAGTCTGGGCTCATCCCTCTGAACACTATGTATCCAACTGAAAATCCTTGAAATGAAGTAGGCTACAGCTTTTAGAGATGAGCAACCCTGCTGACCTTCATATAGAGGATGCAATACAATACACATATGTGAAAGGGACAAGATGGACACAGTGCACTTTTATATGGAAAATGCAGAGGCCTTGCCATTATTATTTCATGGATATAAGGTGGTTTTTTTAATTACAAAATCTCACCATCAGTAAAATAGAATAAAATAGAATAGAATAGAATAGAATAGAATAGCTCTTTATTGTCATCGTACATGTACAATGAAATTATAGATCAAAGGTCCATAGTCTGTTATTTACGTTACAATTAATATTTTTGTGTATAGGGGTTTCTAATATTTTAGGTTTAAATATAAAAAATAAGTATCTATGTTATCTATGATTACATTGGCATAATTTAAAAAACTGGAATCTGAGGATCAAAAAAAAAAACTACTGTTTTAAAATCTACTTATAATACATTCAAATTAAAAGTTTTTCACTGAGTATTTTGAATGTCTCTTCCTGACACCACAAATCAGGAAGTGCTGTTATTATAAAATGATAATTTTTCAGTCTGTTTTTAGGAATAAAAACTTAAGTTAATCAGCCCATAAATTATACTTAAAATTCACATTAAGAATATTGGTTACATATAAAAAAAAAAAAAAATTAAAAAAAAAACACTGAAAGGTTAAATGTATTGTGTCACTGATGCAGAGCGTGTTTGGCTATGATGAGAAAAAAGTCATGAGAATTACCTTTAAAAATGTATTGGGAAAATTCCACTGATATTTTATTGGCAGGAAGGTATTAAAAAACCTAATTGTGGCAGTCTTTTGAATGTTTTCTATATGCACAGGATGTAGTCAATAACACGCCGGGTAGGCTTGCCTGGTTCTGCCGGAGGTTTCTTCCTGTTAAAAGGGGGGTTTTCCTTCCCACTGTTGCCAAAGTGCCTGCTCATAGGGGGTCATATGATTGTTGGGGTTTTCTCTGTATGTATTATTGTACAATATAAAGCGCCTTGAGGCGACTGTTGTTGTGATCTGGCGCTATATAAATAAAATTGAATTGAATTGAATAGGCTTCCCTGATTTGAATAACCAGTTAGTAAAACTGGATGGATAGTCTTATAAAGTTCGTGGTGGCAAAAAACTCATACTCAAGAGTTCATACAAAATTAAAAATGTATTTGTCTGTAGTGGCTTTCTTTAAGTACAAACAATGGCAAGACACGCGTAAGCATTAATGAACAGGCAACTCAATCCACTCAAAATCTGTTGTACTTTGTTGACGAAATTAGAAGTATGTCCCTTACAGGGTGCCGTAGCTGAGCTGGCTAGGCTATGTAGCTGTCTTGTGGCTAATAACAGATCGCTGCTAGTAGCTTTTTTCCTAATGATTACAAACGCAAAATAAAGAGTCACAGCGGGCAACTGTGAGCAACCAAGCAAAGTAAGTTAATTTTCAGTTGTTTTAGTTTGCTGTGGTAATGTTAACACTGTCAGTCTCACCCACGTTTAAATATTAGCTCATTATTAGCTGTTGGTTAGAATAGAGCTGAATTCATAACAGACTTTACAAGTAGTTTTAGTTACATATAAAATCTGTTATGAATTTAGCTCTATTCTAAAGCCGCAGCGATACTTTTGACAGTGTCCCTGAAACAATTGCGTTGTTGTTCAGTCATTAATAACTTTTCACTTAGCTGAGCTGTTTGACGAGGTGAGGCTGAAATCCTCTGGATATGTGCGGATGAAGGATAGCGGATATACTGGACAAACTATACTGAAGATGGAGCTTCCACACAGGATGAAAAGTGAAAGACCACAGACAAAGTTCTCAATGTAGTAAAGTAGCAAATGCAGAGGGTTGGTGTGATAGTGAAGGATGCTAGAGATGGGGTGACATGCACATGGTCCAGCGTACAACCTCTAAAGGGAGCAGCTGAAAGAAAATGAAGAAAAAGAAATGTTTCGCTTTCTCTTTAATAAATTAATCAGCTGCTTAATCATGTGTCTTATTGTTAACTGACTAATGATTTCAGTTCTATCTTGGAGGCAGTCAGAACTGGAGTATTGAATTCAATTGAAATACAGCTCAAACATATGTGCAAATCTGGGTTTTTCCTCTTCATCATAATAAATACAATATAATAATATAATTATTGCAAGGGCTCATCTCCTTGAAAACACAGTAGACAGTAGAGCTTCACTTATGAGGAAACTGCAGGGATATTGTTGGGAATTGCAATGACCTATGACTTTAAATATTAAATAGCCTGTGCTTAAAGAACAAACGTGCTGTTATTTTTAGTGTATGCAAAGTTCAGGCTCTTTTGTTAAATGTCCATTTTGTGTTATTATAATGAAAAATTAAGTTCAGGCCATTCAGCTCACTGATAAAAATGTTATTGAGGGGTGATTATGAAGTGGAAGTGTAAACACAGCAAATATACGTTTACCTTCTGAGTTGTTGTTCTTCAGCTGTATTCACTAAATGGCCCATTTTGCTGTGACCTATAAGTTTCCTGTAAGTGAAGTCAGAAAACGTTCATAATGACAAACTGTTTCTCTTTACAGAGTATGGTTGTGAATCTCTGCTTGCCACATTTTCACACCACAGCTCATTGTAACAAGGTGAGATATATTTTATAGACCTGTCACATAAAGGCACCCTCCCCTCCTTTCTTTTTTTTATTATTTTATTTTATGTTTTTTAAAGTTAAAGAAAATGTTTGATGTGTTTTGAGAAAAGCAATGTAAAATAGCACAGACAGACGCAAAATGACACAGGAAGTGGAGGACAGTGATGTATAAATAAAAAAAAAAACTGAGGGATAAAGTGCTGTGTGGGAGACTGAATCACAACCGTCCTTGTGTTCTTTTCATTGGTATTTTTTAATCTGATCATGGCTGTTTTTTTTTTTCATCACACTCGGGGGATTAAAAAAAATGAACGTTATCGCCTTCAAGAAAACAGGGGGGGGTTTGTATTCCACGTGTGCCTTGTTTATGTCTTTTACATGGCCTGTTCTCATTTTATGAGTTTTCCATTATCAACCTTGTGATTACTCTTTTGTGAGCATTTGAGAACATGTGAGGCATGTGTGCTGTCCTTTTTTTCAGATTTTCTCAGATCTGCTGCCAGTTCAATTCAGTTTTATTTCTATAGTGCTAAATCACAACAACAGTCGCCTCAAGGGGCAGTCAGTTCTGTCATCACTACACTGTTCTATCAAATAAAAGCAAAAGAGTCCCAAAGTATATAGCTTTTCCCTGTACATTTTAGATTCCAAGCTCTCACTGAAAAACACTGATACCAGTTTCATTTTCTTCTTCAGCTGTGTGCAGATGGCTATGATGTCACAAATCTTGTATCAGCTGACCCTGCTCTCCGGAAACGTGGCTTTAAGCTGGAATATTTCCTTCGTCCACCCGTACAGGTAAGATTTCACTGTCATACTTTGGAACTTGACACTCTTCTCATAACTGTAGCTTAATAGTTTTCACACTGTTACAGCCCTAGCAGGGCCTCCTCCTGAAATTGACCTTGTGTGGGCGTGTCCTGCTATATCTGCCACCTTAGGTGCCACCTTTTTCGTACAGCTGACTCCCATCAGCAATTAAGAATACTTAAGGCTAGAGAAAGGTAACCTCTAGTGCCAGAGAGCCCTGTTAGTTTGCAGCTTGCATACAGCTTTGAGCTGTGTGTATGGTGATTGATTGCTCCTGCTCTGTGGCAAGGAGACTGGTATCTAAGTCTGCATTTGTGTGTATGTCTCATTAAATGATAGGCACCTGCAGAAATAGTATTTGGTAATGAAAAAAGAGTCACTACCTTCTATTTAAATAATAAACGCTTGAAAAAAGGGAATTTAGGCAAAATGTGCAGGTCAGGAAGACACTGGGGAAGGGTAGCAATTTTTTCTCATGTATTGTGTTTTTTTTTTTATTTGTTTTGTATGTTTGTTTTTTTTATCTTTTTGACTGTATTTTTGTATCTAAAGCAGATGTTTCCAAACATCTGTTATGTACAGTACTATGATGATTGGGTTGAACACAGATATCCAACTGCAGTGTTTATTTTTATTCTTGTTACAAGCTTAAGATCTGAATCTCTTTGAAACAGAATGCAATAGATGTTCTAAAGAGGTCTTAATGTGCTTCCTTTTCCTTTAGTCTGTTATTTAATCTCTGTAAGCTGTGCAGGGTGTTTTTTTTCTCATAGAAAAGATAGCTCACTGACTGTGCACCCAATGTGTATTTGTGCCAAAAGCCAAAAATGCAACAAAAGAGCAAAAAGCCAAAAACGGCATGTGAAAAGAAAGTCAGATTTACTAAATGTGCATACACATCTGCATTTATTGTTCCCTTCATGAATCACGCTTCAATGGGAAATGTGTGTTCAGCCTCTTCATGCATAGAAATCGAGATTAATAGTTCTTACCGTCATGTTTTTCTCTTGCAAAGACAGTACATTTGTATGTTTAAAGCAGTCCGTTTATTCAAAAACTTTTCCACATAGTTGCGATGGACAGTGGTATTCTCCACTATGGGATGCCATATCACAGTTTAACTTTCCTGAATATAATTTAAGTTTTTATGGTGAACATAACTTGTATTCTGATTATGAGCCATTATACATTGTAAGAGTTTTCACTAGCTTTACTTTCATAAAGCAAATTTACCAAGTGCATATGTACGCTTGATCATGATGGCTTCACGTTCCCTAATATTAGCAATCAGGCTAAGTGATTACACAATCATATATATATATATATATATATATATATATATATATATATATATGCATAAATATAAATATTACGGATGCTGATGAAGACTTTAGACCCTGCTGCTGCACACAGAGGTATCTTTCAGGAATGGTGAAGCTCATTTTTCACAGGATGGATCAGTCAGTGGGCGGTAGTTTCATTACTGTTGATCTTTAATCAAAAACCCGACCTGTGCCAGAGCATCTTAGGTCGACACTATGTGATACCAAAGTGATGTACCCCCTGTTAGAAGTGAACCAATTTCAAAGAAAGACCCAGGTTTAACTCTCAAGTGGCTTGGTTAAGCCCGAATCCTGCTTTGTAGGGTAGGGGTTTTGATAATTTCGAAAATCACGTGTAGGTTGAGGCATAACGCTCTTTCAGGCCTCGTTTTGTGTGTAGACCATGTGGATAATTTAAACTCCTGGTTTGTAGTCCACCATCTCCATCTGTGACCCCATTTTAAGTTTATAACACAATTATATAATCTCCTGATAGAGAATCGGCAGCTGCATCACATTTCATCATCATCACAGTGGGTATGATTATTATCATAATATGCCTGTACCTTATACATTTTTCTTATGTTCCTTTTAGGTGACATTAACGTTTGGCTTCCAGGTGGAGCTGTGTAGGGTGGATGTGGAGTTGTGGCCCTGGGGTATGGACCGGGGACAGGCTTGCAAGAGACTGGAGATCAGCACCAGTTCTGATCCGTTACCTTCTACAGGCACTAAAGATTTTCCACAAAAAAAACAGATACAGGTGAAAAATCAAAATGCAACAAATAGACACGAACTTCAAAACCATGAGACTAAATCTCAACAGAGTAATGGCCACCAGTGGAGTTTTCAGGCCCAGCAGTGGGGTGAAGTGGCTGCAGCTGAGCCTCAGCAAAGAGGCTGCATGTTTGAGCAGACAAACATGGAATCCAGCAACTCTGAGCCAGTGTTTAAACTGGTAGCTCGTTGCGAACTGAAGGAGGAAACCAAAGTCTGTTTCACTCGTTCAAATTTTTACCCCAGGGCTCCGTTTCTGTCCCCACCTCCTCCACAACCTGCGAACTGTCTGCAAGAGGAGCCGAGGTTTGCTCTCGCTCGGGGCAGTGACAAAGCTTCGTGTGACCATGCCTTTTGGTGGTGCAGCATCATCTCTGGGGCTGAAATCTTTGACTGTGTGGGGACAACCTGCTCGCAGCTGTACTGCAGAAGAAGTAGAAAGGATCAAAAAAGTCCACGAGACCAGTGAAAGACGGCTACAACAGCCTGCATTTTTTGCACCCCCTATCAAACAAAGCAAGCAGGGACTGGAAGAACCTCCAAGGTATGGGTATTTATGTAATTTCACAAATTGTTGAACTAATTATCAGGCTGTCACATCTATGCTGCCCTTCCTACTTAAGTTGTTTTTATATATTATGTAAATATTTATATGTGCTAATATTTCATTTACTTTGGTAGTCATTCCATCCCAGAAGAATTCCTTGATCCACTCACACAGGAAGTGATGATGCTACCTATGCTGCTACCCAGTGGTGTATCAGTGGACAACTCCACTCTGGAAGAGTACCAGAAGAGGGAAGCCACTTGGGGTCGACCCCCAAACGACCCTTTCACTGGCGTACCATTCACTTCAACCTCCCAACCTCTTCCTAACCCCCAACTGAAAAGTCGCATTGACCACTTCCTGTTGCAGAAAGGGATGACGAGGAGGGATGGGATGTTGGGGAGAGGAGTTAGAGGAGAGAATACACAGGCCTCAAGACTTCTAGCCTCCAAAGTACACGAACAGTCTCAGAGCTCTCTGTGCCTCCATAAAAGCTCAAACATTGGTACTGCTGAATATAATGCTGACAGCAGAAACACAAACAGGACTGTGAAAATAGAAGATGCAGGGTCAAGACCTTTATCAGATAATAAAAATCATGCATATGATGCCGAGCCCTTAAGTACAGGTAATAAATCAGCATTAGACGGGAGAACGAAACGAGATCTAAGTGAGATTTCCAAAGAATCAGCGGACACATTGACACCTGAGAGACAACTCCAAACAAAAAAACTAAAAAGTAATGCTGTTTCTGGTGAGTATAACATGTAAACATCCAAACCAACATAAGGCCCAGGGACCAGAATTGGCCCAGCAAAGACCCAATCCAGCAAATCGGGTGGCTTTGAAAAATGTGAAGGAAATGTGTAGTTAAACTTCTTTACTGGAGTTTCCCTTTAAGGTCAAAGTACGTGGTCTGACATGTAAATTGAGTTTGACTCCCCTGATCTAAACCATATCCCTGCCATTTTTTCAGTTTATTTTGATGTTGACTTCTCTGCTGTCTTCATGTTTGCTTCTTCATTGTGCATCTTCAGTTCCAAGCTGCAGCTCCCACGAGCAGCGTTTGTCAGCTAGTCTGGATGAGGCCCTCTTCTCGGCCCTGCAGGGCCGGCCCTCCTTCACTTCAAATTTGCCCCAGAAGTGGGTTAGTCCCGACTCTGAAACACTGAATACCACCCAACAGCATCAGAATTCAGGCTTCCTGAGCAGTTCTTCAGGTAGGATTTGCACCCTCTGATACACTTGAGTAAATACTATTCCCAAAATATATGACTATTGAAATATTTTTTTTTTTTTTTTTAAATCTGGAGAAGTTGTTTAGAAAGCTTGTTTTTGGTGTTGTCAGTTTTGATTCACGTCAGTTAGAAATAAAACAAAGGAGGTAACCATAAACCATACACAGAAATGTCTCTGAACGCTTCAGTGCTGCTTGTCTGTGTTCTGAATGAGTTCCACAAACTCAGTTTTGTATAATTCCAGTGGAGAAAAAAAATACTGAAAACACAAACCTTGAATCTGTGTTCAAGTTTAAAGCACCAGTGAAGTGGGAGAAATGCAAGTGTTCATTTCTAATTCATTTGTAACATAAGAACCAGATTTCTAGTGATTCCCTGCTGATCATTGCCACAAAAGACAAAACAACTTTGTAGAGTGCTATCACGCTTTCACATTCAATGCTTAACCAGATCTTTTCAACATATGAGGAGTAGTAGCTCAAACTGGCTTCATAGATTATATTTATTGCCTTAGTGGTATCTGAAACAGTGATAAAAATGTGCATTCTGGGAAATGCAGGAGACGGGTAATAAGTACAAAAAACAAACTTCATAAGTGCTCTGCAAAAATATTAAATTATAAAATGTAATAATTTAGCTTTAGTTAAGACTGTGAGTTTGAGTAACTTGTTGAAGTATGGAAAAATTAAACTAAGTGTTACATTTAACATGAAGGATAATTTAGGAACTTAATATTCTGGGGATATAACATAGAGGATTGTGTCCTCCCACGGTTGTACTGCTGTTTTGACATTGCTTTTGCCAAAGTTTTAGCGGAAACAACCAGGATTTGTAATGACAGTCCCGTCTAGAGCAGTAATTAGCGTGCCAGATCCTTTTAACTCACGTGTGTGAACATGAGGAACAACTGTAGTCTTGCTTGTTGTTTTGATCATGATTGATTTATATCATGATACGTATTCACCTTTATTTACATTGTTTAAATGTTTCTCTGTATTCCTCTCCCTTTCTAAAGCAGTCTGAATGACCTTATGTTCCAATCAATTTGACCTAATTTAAATTTGTTTACTTTATCAAGCATTGCCCCAAATGCTACCTGGCTACAGAACATTGCTTAAAATTTTAGGGCTGAAGTATTTAGAGTTTGTTTGAAATTAAGTGACTATTAAGTGATTCTCCCCTCGTCTTTGCCTCATAGTTGAGAAGATGTGCTCTTCGTGTTCCTGTTCTGTGTCCGTTTACTCCACCTCGGCATCCGTCTACCGTCTGAGCTGTGGTCACTTGTTCTGCCGCGCCTGCGTGCAGAAGGAAGCCATTCCTCTGAAGTCCACCACTACATCAACATCCAACCGTATCGTGTGCCCCACCTGCCAACATCCCACCCCACGCGCTCTTGTCACGCGGGTGCATCACTAACATAGCGTAAGAATTTAGCCGACACCTGCAAAATGAAGACATGATTGTATTCCAGATGTTTAAATAAAAAATAAAAAATTTGCAGCTGGAAGTTTGGGATTCTATTTATGGACTGTTAACCTTTCTTGCCAGTGACTTTATCACCCATTTTGTAAACATGCCATCTTCACACTGTAAGTCTATTTGTATATTTTTCCTCATGTGGATTAAAGGTACCTCAGTTCTAGCAGTGAATTGTATTTCTTCACATCTTCTTGCACTCATATTGTCACAGTATCAGCTCACTCAGGCCTGTTTTATTAATGTCCACAGATCAGGAAAGGACATGTCTGAAAGCAAAGAGCTTTGCAAATATTGTAAAAAATATAGTGTGGATAAAGTCCTGTTCTTCATCTCCTCCACCCCCTCTTCCTTTCTTTTCATCGAGCGCTGAAGTGTACTTGCAGCCTTGGTTCTGCAGTCTTTGTGCGAATGCATTTGACTAGGCACGTAGAAAAGGTTTTGGCACAGAAGCAAGAGACCAAAAGAATTTAAGTGGAAACTGAGTCCAAGGTTATGTGGTCATTGTGAAGAAGAAGACAGTGTCGTGTTCAGCTGACCTCCTGATGTCATGTATTCTTTGTCCTCATCTCTGTCCCTTGCCTTGTTTTGCTGTCTTAAATGGGTGAACGCAGGCAGAAGATGGAATAATAGGAACTTCCAGACACATCATGTACTAGTTATAAATATATTTACGTGATAATAGCAATAACCTTTATGTTTGTATTGAGGGAGTATGAAATACTGACTCACACTAGATTACATTAAGTTTCAGGTTTCCTTTTGAGGAGCAGTTTTACATTAGGAGGCTGCACCTCCTCCTTGCCCACGTGTTCTTTCTCTACCCTCTGAACTCTTGAAGCTAATTACCTTTTACAAGCCTGAGTTATTGTGCACAAAAGGGTTAAACAGAGAAATGCCAGGCAAACAGTATTCAGTTGGTGTTCACCATCACAAATAGCATAATCTGTATGTTGCTTTCCTTGACAGCATTAAGCTTAATCGGGGTCGTGATCCTGTATCCGCTCAGTAAGAGAAAAGACCAGAGTCAGTTCTGCATGTGAAATGAAGACATGGGCTTCACTGTTTCTGATACAAGTGGTGGTTAAAGTTTTTAATACTGAATCAGACTGTGTTAGTGAAAGTCACTGACTAACTTTATACACCTATTAGAGACAAACTTTGCTTATGTTGTGAACTCTTATTGTTTGTAAACCTCTTATTAGAGGCATCAAGATATTTGTGCAGAGGACTAAAACTGCCATAATTATAAGTAAATGTGGGACTTAATAGATCAGTTATTATGCCAACAAATAAATGAAAACACAATAAGAAAATTCATATTGGCAGAAACATGTGAGAAATGTATTCTCTGGAAACAACCATTTACTTTTAACAGAAAATGTACACTCTGTGAGGACCAGGTGCCCTGCCATCATATGTTTTAAGGTTTTATTTGTTATGTGTAGGAAAACAGGTTTTCCCAGTTTATATTTTCACGATAAGTTCCATGTTCACTTTGCTTTTCTTATTTTTATACCCTTTTGCCAAACACCCTGAATAAACTGCTCGTCTTCTGATAACTCTGGTTTTTACACCTCTGCGTTTGGGTCCTACCTCTGCTTCGCTCGATCTCCATGACAGAAATGTTTAAAAGTAAATTCTGTAAAACTTTTTCTTTCACATTTGGAGTACTGTAAAGTTTATTGAGATAGCATTTTAGATTCACTGAAAGATGAGCTTTGAATGCTGTGACTCTAATTAAGGAGCTCCTTCACACCTGAACCTGCAGCCACTGATGCTCAGTTTTGCTGTTTCTCATTTAACTGCTGATTAGTATAACAACAGCTAATAGGAGTGATGCAACCCTGAGCATGGAACAAGACGCTGGATGGAATAATCAAGTTGTAATATGTTTATTTGAAAATGCTACTCTGGTTAAGATCATTACACCCATAGTTTTACATTAAGTCTGGAACATAATTTGTGTGACCTCTGTTGCCATGATGCTACCGCATTTGTCTTAATCTAAAAGTGACAACTACACACTGCAGCGACGAATTGTGCATGATCATTAAATGTTCTTCATTATTCCCCCTCGTTGCGGTTAATTTGTGCTAATAAGTTGTTCACAAACTTCAATTAGTTGTTCATGTTTTGCCGTTTTCAGTGTGTCAGAGTGGGGGGTGAAATTATTCAAAGTTATTACAAATAGGCGCAGTGCTGAATACAGAAATTGTATCTTCTGCTGTCGTGTCTGTTTTTGTGTAGATTTGTTAGATGGCACACATCCGATGCAGAGCCACATCTGTGGCGACCTCTCGCGCACGCGTCGCGCTCACGCCAGTGGCCTTCGGGCGCGCATCCCTGTGGAGAGAGCGCAACGGGGACGAAAGTGACGTCAGAAATCAATCGCTTTGTCAAACATGTCCATCTGCTTATAAGTGAGAAATGACCGCAGTACCAGACATTTACACCGGCGGAGGACACACAGGTGCAGCGCGGCGCTCACTCCAAACCGACAGCGATGCTTCACTCCTTGTTCCCCCTGTGCGTCCTAGGACTCCTCGCCTTCTCCTCCGCCTGCTACATCCAGAACTGCCCCCGAGGAGGGAAGCGTGCGCTTAGTGAAACTGGGATCAGACAGGTGAGCATTGTTCTTTCTGTAGAGATAGCATGCTTATTCGTTAACTGGCTCTGTTTTTTTATTTACAAACTGCCATTTGACTCTAACATTAGGGAAAAAAACATAACCAATAGAGAAAAACGGTCCAGCAATTCACAAAATTAAGGGAGTGCTAAGCAGCCTTTCAATGCAGGAAACCGACCGTGCAATGGATGTTATGGGATCAAAATGTGATTGATTTCTTGAGATGGGCTCAGAAGAGCAATCAAATATCAGATTTTAATAAAAACGGAACAAAAAACAGACAAAAAATAAAAATCACTCATTGAAAGGTTTTTTAAAAAATAACACCAACTCAAATGGATTGTTTTTAAAATCATAAATTAGATATTACTCATCTAGTTTAAAAATACTGGTTTACAATAAGAGACTGTTGATTAAAAGAAAAGTAGATGTGACTGTTGTGACTTAGATGTGAAGCTGTGACTTATTTCACATGCTTATATTGCTATAACTCTCCTGCTGAGTCAATCCAATGAATGTTGATTCTCTTTAATACAAGAGGGGAAAGAATGTGAAAGTATCTTAGTAATATAATATAATATAAAATTGCTAAAATCAATCCCATTCTCCTCTAGTGCAAGTCTTGTGGTCCAGGAGACATGGGCCACTGCTTTGGCCCCAGTATCTGCTGTGGAGACAGTTTTGGCTGCCTGCTTGGCTCCCCAGAAACAGCTCACTGTGTGGAGGAGAACTACCTGCTCACCCCCTGCCATGCAGGAGGGAGACCCTGTGGGTCTGAGGGAGGGCACTGCGCTGCTTCTGGACTCTGCTGCAATTCTGGTACAAACTGGTCTGGTTGATTGACATGTTGACATGTAAGATATGAACTTCATTTCTTATTTTTGTTCTTTTCAGAGAGCTGTATGGTGGACTCTGATTGCCTCGGAGAGACAGAGGCCACAGATCCACTCCGCGGCTCTGCAAGAAGCTCACCAACAGAGCTACTGATGCGTCTTCTGCATGTGGCTGCCAGAGGACAGAATGAGTACTGATACTGTATGTGTGGGCATCCGTCTGCTGCTCAAGACCTGGAACTGCAACAGAAATTAATTTCATTCATGTTCCACTATAAGCCTTGAGATCTGAACTCTGAACAAATCAAATTTTCTCGATTCTGTTAATGTTTCTGTTTGAAGTGTCTTTCTGATTAGCTGGGCTAAAAATACAAGGGGACAAGAACCACATTAATTGATAGGAAAACATTAGGTTTCATGCTTGCTCCCCCTTAAAAATGTATATACTAATGCACATACTGTAAACAAAGTTTATTCTCTATAAGAAGACACCCGAGAGCTCCAATTTAAATAACTGAGATATGGTAGAGCACATTGTAAATATGTCAAAGGTTAAAGATTACAGTTGATACAGCCATCCAGGTGAAAGAGCAGAATGTCAATGCTTGATCAAGTTGCTTCTTGTGTAGTAGAAATATCGTTGTATAATAAAAATGGGAGAAACAATACAGAATGAAAGATTGCCAAAAGGCTCTTCTGATCCCTCATTTACCAGAATACGCTTGAGTGTAAGAAAGAAAATGAGAGTCAAAGAAACCACCAGAATCAGGAATGATAAGTGTTGTAATTTGATCAGTTTTGATCTGTACCGTTTCATGAATACTCTTGCACAGAGTTTAGCTGCTCATGGAGTTACATAAACTGACTGTGTTGATGCGTTCATATCCTCCAACCATATAACTCAGCACTGTGTATCAACATGTATGATTTGCGCAGATGAAAGATAGTGATTTCTAAATATCATACTCCCGTCTGTTGGAATGCTAATTTGCTGCCAAAGCTGTATGTGATGGCAGTTCGTCTGCACTCTTTTCCAATCCAGTTGGCACTAGATGCAGGACCTCCCAGATTTTGACAGTTATATGCTTTGATTGACTCAATACCTGTGTGGCACGTCAAAAATCCTAAACTTTTGGAAAGTCATTTTATGTGTGACTCATCTTGTGCTTCACACTATGAAGGATCCGCCTCAAAACCCACAGATCCAAAAAGATCTGCTGCCAATTTCCCAGGTTTCAGACCCCAGCCACTGTGATCTGGCACCATGACGACAAAACAGCTTGGACCTGTTTTGGTGACACAAGGGGAACCTACACGTGGGTGGCAATGTCATGCACTGTCAACTCACAGCAAGAAGATTATTGGTTCAAATATCATTTGAGGCCTTTCTGTGTGGAGTTTGTGGGTCCTCCCTGTGCCTGCGTGGGTTTTCTCCGGATACTCAGGCTTCCTCGCACAGTTTAAAGACATGTCTGTTAGGTTAAATAATGATAATAAATTGGTCATGGAAGTGACACAGATAAAGTGCTTCAAGGGTATAGAATAAAATGCTGCACGAATGTGTGGTGAGACCCTTGTCTTTAGCCAGTTCAACTAGCAACTCGGATGTTTCACAGAGTCCTATAAATGCTTCAGAATTTGGCACATTCTCATTTATGGTTAACAAGTGATGTATTTTGTAGACATTGGTTACTGAACACTGTTTTCATTAGCTAAACAGAGGAGTCAGACGAGACTACAGAGGCTTATCTTTAAAACCAAAGCAAATCCTCCAGATCCTATTCACGGAACAAAACATGTCAGAGGGATTCAAACCTCAGTCAATACATCTATGTCACAAAGGCAAAGACAGTTGGGAAGCAAGATCCCATAAATCATAAAGCCCTGTGATTTAAAAGCCTTAGGTGGTATTGGGGAGCTAATAGCCATTGGATCAAAAGTACAAATCAAGCGCAAACATCCTACAGACACCGTTTTCATTTGTCAGTTACGGTATTACTTCTACTGGCTTACCAGCATTCCCACCTTTAAAATAAACTGCCAAGAAGTCACTCATTGACATTCGTGCAACTAGAAGAATTCCTTTCAGCATTATGTTTTTCTTTTTTTTCTGCCTGTAATTATACTGTATGCTTGCACGCTCAGTTAAATTGCACAACACGTAAAAGAGAGTCTAAAACCACACCTGGGAACACAATGAACAGTAGCTCTAAAGAGGATGGAAAACCCGACGACACTTGTGAAATGACTTAACTGTGCATTTGTTATTTATTTATTTTTGTTTCCAAAAATCAAGTTCATCTGCACAATCTCACTCATGTGCATTCATTTAAGGGTAAAAAGTGTCAAGTTTCAATGATGATCAGTACTTCAAAGTGCTACTTGAACTCTTAACAACAAAATTAATCAGTTATTAAATGATATTACCGAGCTTTGCACTAATCACACATCCTAATTTGTCCCTAGACTTGAAAAATATCACTTAAAAGACTGAAATCTGATGTTCTAATTTGACCTTTAGCAGTGAACTGTAGTAAATCTTGACTCTAGGTGTGGCATCCATTTTTTTTTTTTCATGTCAATCAGTCAAATAAGACTCTGTTTAAAGAGTGGTGATTAAACCTGTCAGAACCTGCCTTGGCCCATCATACCTGTATTTATGAGCAATGACTGTTTGAACAAGGAGTTAGGCTGGAAACGAAAGTAACTTTTCTTTTGGTAAATACTTTATTAATACTATACTAATACCTTTTCAATTAATTTTAATCACCGTGTTCCATTCAAAGAGACGCTAGAAGATGTTCACATGTTCTTCTCTGAAACTTGTGGGTGTGTGCTAAGGTATGTGTGCGACTTCTGTGTCAGTATTTAAACACCAAAGACACGTTACCTTCCCACACTTGCTCTGCCATCATGGATGTGAAAGTTGGGTTTGTGATTGTTTGCCTGTGCGCTTTGGCCATCACCTCCAGTGAAGGTAAGGACACTCAGAGCAAATACATATGGCAAAATCAAGGAGACCCTTGCACTGATAATGCACTGATTTATCCATCATGTGCATCCAAATTGAAAAATAAGTAAATTAAATAAATAAATTGACATTTGGAACTTTTTGTGCATGCCGTTGTGTGATTACCACATTCCTCCTAAAATTTAGAAATGATGAAAACACTTGTCTGTTTTTGCACAGCTGTTTTTCAGCAATTTCATGCAGCAGCTTTTAAGACTCCTAAAACATTTTGTATAATGCTTCTTATCTGTTTAACAATGACCACCATTACATGAAATCAAACGTTTAACCCTGTTCAGTTTTGTGGTGTTCCATAAAAAGTCTTAAATTTGGTCATAATCTCACCTTACAGCTGGCATCCCAAAATGCTGCATTAATACAAAGCGTGACATCCGGCCACGAATACTGATAAGAGTTCAAAGATGGGAGATGCAGGAAATCAACGGTGCCTGTGACATCCAAGCACTTATGTAAGTGTTGAAAACTAATTTGCCAAAAGGTTACAGGTAATTTTGGAGTTATTACATGATCATTCATGTAATCACGCACATCTCTGCTGCACATTTTCAATTAAAAAAATGATCAAGAAACAAACTGTTAGCTAATACCGTCACATTAGTAAAAGGTCTTACCTTTTACTTTAGGTTACATTAATATTTGTATTTAATTGTTTTTCCTTGTCCATCTACAGACTGTATGTAAAGGGATTTAAAAAGCCAATATGTGCTCATCCCAGTTTGAAGCCAAAACTGAAGACCATTCTGAAAATAAGGGATGGCATTATGATGGGCCGTCGTTCCTAGGACAAGGAGCAAAAAAAAAAAAAAAAACCCCGTCTTCTCCAGATGTTTGTGTATCATGTTTCCCACAAAAGGTGTTTTTCAGAGTTTTTATTATGTTATAATTATCATTTAGTTCCACCTCAACTGCCTGCAGCAACATTGCTTACATGTTAATGCATTTATACCGCTGAGGAGTAAAACCACATTACTTCTGCTACTATACTTTAGCATTACATTGACACATACCATCTTACTTCTAAGTTGCTACTTTAAGTGTATTATGCTGTATGTAAGAAAAAAAAACATAGGTTTGCTTGTAATAGAATGTGAAGTAATAAGTAATAAAAAATTTTAAGCTGTTCAGTGATGCAACTATATTTTGTACCACTACATTGATGCAAATAGATTTTTTTTAAAACATTGTACAGTGTGATGTCTATTTTCTTTTACTTTGTTTTCTATTAATCTGCAAATATAGAGCAGTTAGGATCATCAAGACATTAGACTACCAGCACGCAGCTTGATATTGTAGTAGTTAACACAGTTTCTTGGCAAAAGAAGGACTGCTGGTTCAGTTCCAACTACAGACGGAAATCCTTTTGGGGTTGTGTCAGAAAGGTCTTTGTCAAATCAATCATGTTGTATTATATGGTGTCATGACCTTTTGTGACAAGTAGCTTCCATGTTAAACATCAGCTGAATTGCATCATTGTAGCAAAGCTGCTTTTCCCAACAACATTCAGTCATTTCAGGATGTGTCGGTCTCAAATGTTGTTTGCAGGAAGACATTCCTTGAGAAATCCCTTTAAAAAGGAAACTGTCTTCTGGTATTTACTAATATTACAGCTCTGGGGGAAAAAAATCTGACCTACTCCAAAATGTTTCTAGTATTAGATGGTTAAAAAAAAAAAAGCAAAAAATTATTGTTAAAATGTATTTTGCATATTAGAGGTATTTGACAAAAGTTAAAACAAAAGAAACCAAACACACACTGTGGCGTGTTACTATAGCTTACTTAGTTAAGCTGTTTAAAAGGTGCTGCAGGGGCCTGGGGCCCTGTCTGGCCTAGACCCGTTCCTGCATGTCACTGCTGCTGTCTAGTCCACAAAAAAAGGAAAAATGTGGACGACATTCTTTTTAACTTTTTAAAAGTGACCCATATTCTTTCTTAATTCTTTGTGTGGCATTCATTTTCTCTAATTCAGTATCCATGTGTCAAATTAAATAATGGTTATTATACATGTCTGATCTTGTCTTAGGCTACGTCCACACTAGTCCGGATCTTTTGGAAAACGGAGCTTTCGTGGAAAAACGATCCCCGACCACACTATCGTTTTGAGTCGTTTTTCACACCTTTTCGCGTCCAGTACCGCGCATGCGTGAAATGTTAGACGAGCCGACCTGCCTGTTGTTTATTTACTTTCCGGCTCTTTAAAACGAGCTGCGAAATGGCGAGACAAAGCACCGAATGTGTCAAATAGAATGATAATGAGGTGGAGCTGTTGCTCCCAGTCACAAATGAGTACATATTAATCTTCAACACAGCCACTAAAAACTTATTGACTGAAACTAAACTGAAACTGAGCAAAAAGAAAAACAAAACAACTGCGGTACGATGCCGTCTGAACATCTTAGTTAAAGTGGTCACATGACTGCATCATATGACTAACATACATCACCGTTTTAATAAAAGCTCCGTTTTTGCCGTCCACACTACGCGAAAATGCTGCGTTTTTGAACTGATGCGTTTTGGAGACCGTGTCCAAAAAAGCTCAGTTTTCCCTCCGTCTCAGTGTGGACGGGAGGGCGAAACGGAGAAAAAAAGATGCGTTTTTAAACGAAAACGCATTAGTGTGGACGTAGCCTTAGTGGACAGTACATTAGCCTGCGGTTCACTTATAGTCAAAGCACAGAGTTATAAGTGAAAGTAAGATAAATACTTTTTTTTACTAAGAGTTTGAGAACTGTTCAATAACCTTTATATTTACCTTTATCACTGTTATCAAAAGTACATGTTCACACACATCACATCTCAGTGTTGGTGCATGGGTGCACAGATGTGTTTGTGACTTTGGTGTCAGTATTTAAACACCAAGGACACGTTTCTTCCTCACACTTGCTCTGAAATCATGGATGTGAAAGTTGTTTTTGTGATCGTTTGTCTGTGCACTTTGGCCATCACCTCCACTGAAGGTAAGGACATTTAAAACAAACGCACATGCAAAAACCAAGAGAGGACTCGCACTGCACAGATTATAAATTAGGTACATCCTAAATAAATAAATGAGTTCACATTTAAAGGTGTTTTGACAGACAAGGGCAGGTGTGTGGCAAGCTCATTAATCCTGAAGTTTGCTAAGATGAATACAGTTGTCTGCTTTGGCCTGAAATTATTGCAATAAAAATGCAATAAAAATTTGTTTCAGCATGTTAACTCTCAGCTGACTCATCTGCTCGGTTTAATCACAACCACCATTGCTCAATACAAAGAACTGAACTCTGTTCTGTTTCATGGCGTTCCAAAAAAGGCGTTCTGCTTTCAGGAAAAAAGTAGACATCAGTAACCAGTCTGTAAAGACATGAATGTTTATACTATGTGGGGTTTTTTCGTCTTTTTGGAGAACTATTAGAAAGGAAGCACATCATTAGAGTAACTGTCACAGAAGAAAATGATCTCTATATTTGTTTTTTAATCAAAGATAATATGATGTAATTTCCATATTTTAGTTTTAATCTCACATTACAGCATACTAAAATGCTGCATGAACACAAAGAAAAAAAAATCAAGCTACGGATACTGATGAACGTTAAAAGATGGCAGATACAGGAAATGGCACATGTGAAATCCAAGCATTTTTGTAAGTGTTAAAATTACTCATCTGATCAGATTAACCACAGGTTACGGGTAATTTTGATCATCACATAATCATCGATAACATGACATGCACTGATAATCTGTACTGTATAAATTTTATAATGATCAAGACTGAATCTCTATTCAATCTTACTTGGAGTGACAGAAGTATTTGTGTTGCTATCTTAAACTGAAACATAATCGTGTTTTCTTGTGCATCCATCGGCTGTATGTAAAGCTAATATGTGCTCATCTTAGTGAGCTGCAAAGACTGAAAAGGATCAAGATGAACAGACCATGGGGTTGTGGAACAGAAACTCTTCTCCAGAAATCTGTATAATCCTCTGGTGTTTTCAAGAGTTTCAAGAGTAATTGTTTTATTTTATTTTGATCTTAAAGGCAGCTATCTGCTACTGTAACTCTGCATGTACTCAGGTACATTTTAGAGGTACTACTATTATTTTATAGTTTTACTGATGTTTTACACAAATACCATAGAGATGTCATAATGTTTCTTGAATTGCTATTAATAAAGGTCCATGAGTCAGTTAGACTTGTCTGCATCTCAACTGCCTGCAAGAGTACTGCTTACACTCTTGTTAAGACATTTATAGTGATGATGTGTTACACAGAATCAGCATTGACAGATCATTCTCGGGCATTTAATTAGGTATTTTTGTGGTATTGTATTCATTTTTAAACTGTTCTCTCCTCCAGATATAAATTATTCTTCTGCATTATACAAACAGAATTTTTTAAAAAGTCACTGCGAGGTGTGATGTATTTTTCTTTTACTTTATCTACACATGCAAAGAGCAGTCAAGATGGTCCAGCCATACTGAAACTACAAGCAAAGAGGTATAATGATAACAAAGCTTCTGCTGGACGATGATATTCAGTCAACACAGCAGCATCAAAAATGTCAGGTTCCAGCTGTGTAACAGGCAGGATATGGACCCAAATAATCTGGAAGTGCAGCCTAAATGTAGAATACTTTAAAGTATTAAAAAAGCACAAAACAAAGGTAAAGATGAACAGAGGGACACTCATACAATATAAACACGCCAGGTGATGCAGGAAATAGGAAACAGGTGAAAAACACAGCTGAAGACAATTAACCAAATGAATCTGGGAAATTAACCTAGACCCAAGACAAGGAAAAATTCTGGTGTCAAAATAAACCAGGAAGCAACAAATACAGAGATGATGATCAGTGGTCTTACATCAATGGTCATAAAAATTTGCATAATCATGATGAAGAAACTCACCTCACAGTCCTTTTATCCTTCAGTGTGCTGGTTTCAGTCATTATGGAAATGTACTGTTATAAGGTTGGGGAAACCTGCAGTCAGCTGAGACTGAAGAAGTAACTTGGATGAGTGACAAACCTTTTCTTCCACTTTCTTCCACATCCAGATGAACAGAATCAAGCTTTGGAGAATATAGAGATAGAACATGCAATACAAGACAACTTTACACAACAGGAAACACTGGGTAGGATGGTCAACACCAAAACTATAATTATAAACAAAACCATACAACTAGAGAGAAAAGGAATGTAGACACCAAGGCCTTTGCTAAGTGTTTGCTTCTTTGTGGCAAAAGTACAAAAAAAACTCAGCCAAAAATCACTTCAAAAAGGAGGCTGGCAACTAGAATAGAATAGAATAATCCTTTAATTGTCCCACAAGGGGAAATTTTGGTGTAACAGCAGCAAGAACTATGTAATTTCACTAATATTAAAGCTATGAGAAAAGATGATATACTGCAAATAGCTTCTAGCAACAAAGAAATGACCTAGTGGTTATTGTGAAAATTTATTTTGAATATTTGGGGTTGTAACTCTACATTATCACACAAAAGAAAGCAAAAAGAGTGACATGTATTAAAAGTGACAATTGTTCTTTCGTGACTGTTGGCTCTACTTGTGTTTTCATTCCATACCCATCCGTTCAAAAGGATTGCGTTTGAAGAGTGGTTATTGGACCTGTTAGAGCCTGTCTTAGTGAAACACACCTGTAACTGACAGCACTGACAATTTAAACAAGGCATCGGACTGAAAGTGAACGATACACTTCTGTAAATTTTTTAAGTACGGCAATCATGTTTAATAGCCTTTTGATATTTGATATTATTATTGCTGTTTTTAATGTTTCATGACAATAATCATGTCCCATTCAAACCGCTTCTTACTGGTTATAGCACATGTTCACACACTTCCTTCTCAGTGTAAGTGGGCGTATGCACAGGTATGCTTTGGTGTCAGTATTTAAACATCAAGGACACGTTTCCTCCCCACATTTGCTCTGCCATCATGGATGTGAAAACTGTCTTTTTGATTGTTTGTCTGTGCGCATTGGCCATCACCTCCACTGAAGGTAAGGACACTCACTGAATACTGAAACCAAGAGAGCACCAGTACTGTACAGATTATACCTCAGGTACATCCTAAATAAAGAAAGAAGTTCACATTTAAAGATTTTTTCAGAGAAAATTGCAGTGGTAATTGTTCCACGTTTCTCCTGAGGTTGAGACAAGATGAAGATACCTGTGTGATTTATCACAGGTGGGTTTGGGGGTGGGGGGTTTCCAGGAACTTCATCCTACTGTTTTAAAGCATAAAATAATTCCAGTAAAAATCTGTTTCAGAAAGTTAACCTTCAGTTGACTCATCTGATCAGTTTAACCACAAACACCATCGCACAACACAAAAAGCCTAGCCCTGTTCGGTTTTATGATATTCCAAATAATATATATATACTATGCTAAAAAAAATTTAAAGTAGCATTGATAACCTTTTTATAAAAGTGCAACAGTGTAAGTTTTTTGTTTTTGTGTTTTTTGGCAAACTGTTAGAATGGAAACAAAATAATTCTATAACAAAACTCGTTTTCTTCTTTATTTTTAATATTATGTTAGTTTTATACTTTTCAAAATTCCTAAATTTGTTCTCAATCTCACATTACAGCCGGCATCCCAAGATGCTGCATGACAATAAACCGAAGAATCAGACCAAGTACACTGAAACTGATAAGCGTTCTGAGATGGGAGATGCAGGAAATCAACGGTGCCTGTGACATCCGAGCACTTGTGTAAGTGTTGAAAACTAAATAAAAAAAGGTTACAGGTAATTTTGTAGTTATTACATTATCAGTAAAGTAAGTGTTGAAAATGATTAACAGTAATTTTATTTTATTATGTTTTACTTATAATATCATGTATTCGTCATATAAAATGAAAATTTATTTTAAGAAATAAACACCATTAAACAAACTGTATCTGCAGGCTGTAGAGGCGGTTTCTTTCATTTTTACTTAGGTTTACTGTATTTGCACTGTTGTGTTAAACTAAAACATATTTTTGTTTCTTTACAGGCTGTTTGTAAAGAATAAGGAAAGGCCATTGTGTGCTTCTCCAAGACTGAGGGTATGGCTGGAGCACATTAATAATAAGATGAGGAGATTTTCCTGAGATGTGCAACAAAATAACATACTTCTCCAGATATCTGGGTATCATGTATCCCACATATGATGTTTTCAGGAGTTATATGATATACATCATGCTGGGTTGTGGTTGTTGCTTTTATTTTGACTTTCAAAAGCTATCTACTGTAACTCTGTTACACAGCAACACTGCATTTACTCGAGTATTTTTTAGGGGTACAACTGTTGTTTCATTTATTGACACTTTACTTTAAGAAAGTGTGTCATTATGTTTTATGCATTAATATAAATGAAACTACATGAACTGGTTTGAGTTGAGCCCATCTCAACTGCCTGCAGTGGTACTTCTTGTTTTAACACATTAATGTGATGATATTACTACCACTAGTACTACTACTACTCTGTAAAATTAACAGCTACCAGCTACCACCACTACAGCATGTAATAGTGTGTGCCATAGCCTATAAAGGTGTTTAATCAAATAAATAAATCTTGGCATTTATATACTAATAAAAAAAAACAACTTTAAACTGTGATTCAAATTGGTCTTTTATTCTATTTTGTCTGCACCTGAAAATATAGAGTGTTCCTGCCATAGTTCAGCCAACCAGCATAGACACATTATGATAACAAAGTTGCTGCTGGGCAACAATGTTCAGTCATTTCAGAAACATGTCACGATCAAAATAACCTGGCCACCAAGGTCTTTTCTATGTGTATCTAAAAATGCTGTTAGAAATGAAACTCCAAGCCCTTATTGAAAAGAAGGAAGACTTTTTTTTATCCTCTGATAAAAAACCCTGATTTATCCCCTAGAGGCAAGTACATCAATGAACGAAGGTCGAACGTAACAACCCACATGACTACATGAATCTGCTTCCCGTCTGCTGCTTTTCTGGCACCAGACATCAGTAATAGTGTTTCTCTGTGCTGACAAGCTCAACGCTGTTTTGGTGTCACGCAAATCTTCCTTAAATAAATAAATGAATTCTGTTGCAATCAAAATTTGATAGATTGTTGTGGGCTTTAGTTCAGACACCTCTGTTTCTGAGTCAGTGACTTGTCATTTGTTTTGCCGATCCCCTTATCAAAAGCTTTACTCTTCTCCAAATATCAATATCTCAAAATTTTCCAAATCCTATGATTGGGTGTGAATGGGTGAATAAAGAGCATCGAGTGGAAACGTGCTATATAAGAACCAGTCCATTTACCATTTCCCACAACCACAACTGAGCCAAATTTTTCCAATTAAGCAAGAGTGTTGTCAAAAATGTATTTTGCCTATTTGAGCTAAGCTTTCTTGTAACTTCAGTAGTCTTCAGGAACAGTTGTTGGATGTTTGCTGCCTTTGTTTTATTCTATGACAAGACGATCGAAATGATTTTTTATGTATACAGGGGACTTGTTCAATCTTATCCCCTGATAGTGCTCAGATCCTGTTACCACCTTTGTCCACACTAATCCCCTGAAGAGAAGCTGTCATATAAAGGCTATAAGACTTATGACTGAGCTTGTTTGATTTATTTGAGTACATTCCATACAGTGAAGAACAAAAACACTACAAGGTGGGAAAGTACAATTACATTAAGCTCTCTTCGTATGCCTGAGGAGCTTCTTCACGCACAAGGACTTTAAAAAAAAAAGTTCTTGTCACCTTTCTAGTGACGCCACATCTGTGGGGGTCTGACAAACAGACAACACTAGCTTTTTTCCAGATATTATTTTTCCCTTACTAAAAATCAAACAGTTTCTTCTGAGATCCTTAACTTAAGCTCAGATGTTTTTCAGAAATGTACAGTAACTTTAATTCTTTCCAAACAAAACTTTTATTCAATTACCTTTGTTGTAGACAGCAGCACTCACCAACTCCCAATTTCCATACTTCAGGAAGGGCTGAGCAGGGCAGAAAGGATTTTAGTGCAGCAGAAAAGTTAGACTTACAGGTGTCACGGATGAAGTGGAGGAGAGCCAGACATTAGAGCAAAAAGGTGAGGGCTCAGAAGATGTAACAGCTGTCGCGTAAGCTGAGCAGTGATTTTACCCACCACCCATTATGGATTCAAATCAATGTGTAACCTTGCCATCTGACATTTTTTGGCATTACAATATATAGAGGGGGAAATAAGAGCCTCTTCAAAGTGTATAATCAGGTAAAATTAAACTATTTACTCTGTTAATTTACATATTCTTTGGTAAAAGTGCATTAAACTGTACCTCTCCTTTCTTGACCAGAACAATTTCAACCCTATTGATATTCAGTTAAAAGAGAATTATTCCACACGAAACATAAAAAGTATGACTCGTCATTACAATAAAATAGTAATGGAAAATGTCATCTATGAAGGACGCCCAAACATTCAGGAGCTGACAACATTTTAAAAACAACAAGGTCCTCTCTTAAAAACAGTGCACAATGAAGCTGCATCAGTCTGCTGAGACCTGTGTAGATGAACTAATGTTTCCCTTTTCTCACTACTACATAGCTCTAGCTTATTATCCATACTTATACTGTCTAACTTAATATCCACAAGAGACTTCAGGTATTTTCCCCCAGCTTTCTCAAAAGCTGTCCCCCTCTCAGTTTTCTCCTTCCCTTTTAAATCTAAATGGTCAAGATAATGAAAAGCTAATCTTTTAACTTTTTAAAAAAGTTGACCATTTCTGTTTATTTATTTATATTTATTTGACCTTTTTTTGTCATAAAGCTTCTTTCTCTCGATATATAACTATGAAAAAAATGAATTGAGTTTCTGATGCTGTGTTATTCATCACTGCCTAGCCCTCCACTTTTGATTGCAATCTTTGCTCTTACAGTGAACCGTGTGGGTCATTTTGCTGTTAGGTTTCGGGGCAGCTTCATCATTGTTGTTGTTTAGAGCAGAGATTCTCAGGCATTTCTTAGCTCCCTTCACTTCAAAACTGAGAAAATCAATCCCACTCTCTAAAGTTTTAATCACTCCATAACAGTAAGAAGTTTTTAAAGGCCTTTCATGAATAAATGTCATCACAATGGCATTGGCAAAGTTGTATATTTTTCACCTGTTCACGCAACAAACCTACTGTAGCTCCACATGCCACCAAGGATGAGGAGAAGGGTGTGACACCCCAAAAGCAATACAAAGCTGCTTTGGCTAATTATCTTTATCATCTGATAAAATCAATTTTATGTGTGCGACTGGTGTCTTTGAGAATGCCAGTTGCTTCATTGTTGGAAATCCCTGAACGATGTGAGAACAAAAATGGATGTGAGTCACATGCTGGGCCTTTGCAGTCGCAATCAGGTCGTACACCTGTGGGGGAAAAGCTGCCTCCACTAACACCATCAAAACACTAAAAATAATAAAATCTTTCCGAAAGAGTCGTTTTCCAGTCGTTTTCACATATGCTTTGAAGCTTCTTTGGAATTTGTCACTTTTATTTATTTTACTTCATCAGACAAGATGTGCACAGTCTGTTAGATCTAAACTAACGTTTTTGCTATTTATTCTACTTAAAGGTTCCCGAATAACCATCACCCACCATACAGGCATCCCATGTTAATGTTTTTCTGTTATTAACTTTGGCAGGTTTACAGTTAGATTTTAATTAAGTTTCTTGGCTCACCACATTTTAAGCGCGTTTCTTTTTAACAGAATTCGTCATTGGTCTATTATATGAGTTATCAAGTCAGAGTCACTTATGTTAACACCCAACTGATGAACCTGTTTTGCCCGTAGCTGTAAACAAGCCATTTAAAATGGAAGAGAGCCTTCGGCAAATTACGGGTTCATTGTCTGCCTCGAGTCACAAAAGATCGGAAACATTCATAAACACTTTCCCATAGGACTGTATTCCAGTCAAAGCAGGTTTTTTGCATAAAGAAAGTTTCCACTGAGTAGAAGTTGTTTGTTTTTTTAATCATAGTTATACAGTTAAATAACAAGAGAAAGAGTTTATTAAAGTTCACAGAGGAAAAACACATGGTGTCGGATGGGGGGTACAGGTAAACTTAACGCGCGCACACACATACATATACGCAAAAACATGTTACAGCTTAGCACAGTTGAACTCCTGCCCACAATTTAATCCCGTGTCATTGTTCTCTAGGCACGCATTCATCAGCACTCAAAACTGTCATAAAGCATTGACTCATCCCGTTCGAAGAGGAGCAGGAACGATGTGAAAAAGTTCATCTAGAGGGGATCAGTTTTGTTTCATGTTAAGTGAAAATGACGAGATGGGCTTTTAAGGGAGAGTTTTATGAAAAAGCAGACCTACACTTTGCTGGAAGTGAAGTAAAGGTAGAAACTGATTTTGTGAACACCTGCCAATCAGTCAAAGCGTTACGCATGGCACCGTCACCCGCGAGCCTGATGCTACAGCACCACCTAGTGGAAACACGCATAGAGATTTTTCCATAAACTGCTAATAGTTTAACGGTTAAATAGAAATCACTTACATTAAAAAAAAAAATAGATGTAAATGAGTAAAGGAGGCAAACCGTATGTAAGAACCAATCCATTTAATATTCAGTTTTCTCAAACAGTTCTCTTGTCTTGGTATCGATACTTGAAGATCTCATAAAAACGTTTCCATACACACCTAGTGATAACAGCACACTATAAAAAAAAGTCCTACTGCTGACTGTGGGAAAATATGTTGAAATACACAAAATAGTACATTTATGGGTGCAGCACAGTCCGGTAGACATTTCCAGAAAAGGGGGCTCTGCTTATTTGCCTACTGAAGCATGATAACAACTTTGTCTAGCAATGTTTAACTTGGCACAGATCAGGCAGGTTTTCAGCCTAGAGCTGAGCAGCAAAGTGCTGCACAATTATGTGTAATTTATCTATTAAATTATACAATAAATAAAATGTATTCACAGTCAATGTCCCTACTTCAAAACAGAAAATCATACAAACATAGCACATGAAATATACATATATACAGGTATTTAACCAAACACAAGATAGGTTGGCATTGTTTTAAGATCAGCTGACACCAGAGATAAATTCATATTAAAGACAACTCTTGCTCAAAAATTTGCAGGCCTGAAATTGTCTTTATAGTACAATGTATTGAACTAAACCTCTTCAAGGTATAATTTTGCATAAAAGGAAAAATAAGCTTTTGTGTACCAACAATGACATGGTGAATTTGGTCTATTTACTGTTATATGTGTATAAAATTAAAATGTTCTTGTGTTTCGTAATAATACTCTTTTGGGGACATTTTTCACAAGAATACCTTTCCATTGAAAATTCCTGCACTCCTCAAAAAATTAAGGGAATACTCAGTTATCACAGTACAACACACAGCCAGTTAAACTTCAGTCAGTCACAGCACTGCGCCTGTCTAGCTTCTTGTGCTACAGCTGATCTCCTGGTATCTCATTGACAGTCTTAAGACTGAACTGAGGGACAAAGCAAACCTTGTTGCAATAGCATGTATGGATGTAGCACTCTAGAGAAGCTGGACTACCTTTACAAGCTAGGCAAAGCCATGACAAAGACAATAATAAAAGCAAAACTAGAGAAAAAATCAGTGAGCATCGTCTGCCTGTTTAAAATCAGAAGAGGCCTTTATTGCCATTAACTATCAGATGTTCAAAAAGTTTAGAAACAGCTCCCTCTTAGTAGCATTTATAATGCGTAACATTGAAAACAAATCCAAAACTACCACCATATATACACATGTGCGGTGATGTGTGTCGTGAGAAGTACTGATGTGATATGTGGGTGGCATGTGTGTCTCTGTGTTCAGTACGGTAATGGCTTGTGAAAAGAAACTGTTTCTGAGACTGCTAATGTTGTTTTGGATGGACCTGTAGAGTCCATCCAGAGGACAGAGGACATCCATCTAGAGGACAACAACAACAACAGGTGAACTTTGGAGCCTCTTCTGCTCAGCCCAGGTTCAGTGTGTGAACCACATAAGGATGCTCTCAATGGCTGAGCGACAGAAGGTCACCAGCAGCTTCTCAAAGATGTTGTTCCTTCTGAGCGCTCTCAGGTAATGCACAGCTGACCTGATCCCCCTTTTCACGTCAGGTGACAGGAGTAGAGAGAGTTGGTCAGACTGGGCTAGGTGTGGGAGTTGTGTGGCTCTTTTATGTCATACGTGTGTAAATGCTTCCCCCTCTCGTCACAAATCTTACATTGTGTTAGAATCTAGGCAGGACAGACTGGAGGTTTGCCTGATTAAAATCGCACGTGATAATGGGCGGGGTGGTCCCTGTTGCCGCTCCAGTGCACCTGTTCTCACTTTCATTTGCTCTAAATTAGGTGAAACCAATTCACGTTGCTTTATATTTCTTAAACAGACAGACAAGTATTACAGGTGTTTAACTAACTTTGTGTTGTACTGTAATTACGGAGTCTTCCTCTTTTCATTTTTTTAACTTTTCTCTCTAACCTGTTTAAATTCCATCTATAAACTATAAAAACTCGTAAACTACTTGGAACGTGTACGCTTTATTTTGTAACAGTGTGCTTTTCTTTTCGTTTCCTATTAAGTGAAAATGGGCTTGACACTTTAAAGACAGGCGAAACAATTTAGCTGCAGCTCGACCCCTCTCCTGAATTATGTAATAGTCGTAAAAGACCGCCTACCCGTTCTTTTGCTATGTGGCCATTTACAACTGGTGGACAGGAAACGGCAGCTGAACCAAACTCGCCTCTCGCCCAAAGTCAAACAAAGCCTAATTTTAAACGATAAAAGCTGCATTCACAGTATGTAACCATGTCTTTGGAAGCCTGTGAAGAAACGACGGAACACTCCGCTTTGCTCAAGCTTCTCTCTGCACTGTTTTATGCCGGAAGTTCGTTTCTTATTACTGTAGTGAACAAAACCGTGCTGACAACTTTCAGGTAGGTGTCGCTTTGTGGGGTTATCACCAATTTATTCATAGTCTGAAGGCGGAAGCAAAAAAAAAGTTATTAAGTTCAGACATAAAGGAAGCTTGTAATAAAAGTTTATTCTCTGTTTTCGTGTCATATTTAAGTCTTGTGCTGTTTGTGTGTTGACTTTGCAGGTTTCCCTCCTACTTGTGTCTGGGAATTGGACAGGTAAGGTTGTCCAGGTGTGAATGCACCCACCCCCCCACCAATAATAAACAAATACAAACTAATTTTGTGGTCCTTTCAGATGATCACCACTGTTATTGTTCTTTATGCGGCGAAAAAGAGCAAAACGGTGCAGTTTCAAGATTTCGACAAGAATGTCCTCTTAAAAGTAAGCACCCTCGCCTCATTACCATATCTGTATTTATTCTCCATTTAATGTATTTTGTGATCTATATATCTTTGTTTGTTTTGGGGTTTTTTTGGCCAGATTTTCCCCCTCCCCTTGCTGTACGTTGGGAACCATGTCACAGGCCTGGCAAGCACCAAAAAACTCAGGTTTTACCAGTTTATCGGCATCACATTTAGTTCTTAAATTTAGCTGAAATTTTCTCAGCACTCATTTTTGCGGTCTTCCCAAAACTGTGTTATCTGTTACAGTTTACCCATGTTCACAGTTTTGCGGAAATTCACTATATTGATGACAATGATCTTGGAAGCATATATACTAAGGTAAGGAATTATTCTATTTGTTGTATTGCTGTTTGAGCCTTGAAGCACTTTAGGGCCATATCTCATCTGATTTGGTCTGAAATTTCTCAAAGTACCTTACATGAAGAGGTTTCTAATGGGTTTGTTAGTGGAGTTAAACAATATGAGCGCTTTCAGCGTAGGATATGGAATAAAGAAGAACTAAATTGGGTTGAAAAATTGAAGTGTCCATTAACGTGTGCCTGTTTCTTCCTCTTTATCTCCATTTTCAGAAAAACATTTCCAAAGCGTCTTGTGTACAGTGTTGTGACCATAGTATTTGGTGCCATGATTGCTGCAAGGTATAGTTTTGGTTTTTTGGTTTTATTTAAATTACTTTTGTAATTCTACTTCTCCATGAATTAGAAAAGCAAAGTAGGCTTTACCTCCATCCGTATTGTCTCCTATAGTTCAGATCTCGCCTTTGATGTGGAGAGCTATACATTCATCCTGCTTAATGATGCATTCACTGCAGCCAGTGGAGTGTACACCAAGAAGAAACTTGGTGATAAGGTAAGATTTCCTGTTCTGTAGGGGGAAAAATGAGATGATTTGAGTATTGCTGCTTCGGTAGATACATCTCTGTGCAGGTGTTGTTTGAAAAAAAGCAAACGGTCGTGCTGCCAAGAAAAAGGGGGCTCAACCTTCGAAAGCGATGGACAACGAAGAAGAGTGTGCGGGCAGGGTGGATTGGGCAAGTGTCAGGTGTGTTTTGTGACAGAGCTGGAGCTACAGGTGGGACAGCTCAGGCCGAGCAGTGTGCAAACCAAGTTAAAGAGGCAAGGTTGAGATTGTTTGGACATTGGCAGAGGAGGCTGCTGAAGATGGAGCAGCTAGGCAGAAGGAAAAGAGCAACACCCTAGAGAAAATTCATGGATGTGGTAAAGAAGAATATACAGAGGGTTGGTGTGACAAAGGAGGATGCTGGGGGTGGAGGCAGAGGAACCACAGAAGAAACACCCAGAAGAAGAAGGAGGAAATATATAAAAAGAAAGCTGAGCATTATCTTTTTAAACAACAGAAGCTTTTATTGTTGTTCACTTAAAGTAGAATACAATTTTAAACATCCTTTGTGAATTGCAGCTCCACAGCGGCACAGTGTCTTTAGATATAAAGGCAAATTCACATATTTTAACCTTCTTTTTTTTTAAATGCATAGTTTTGTGTACAAACATTTAATGAGTTATGTGCCTGACAGGAGGAAAATGTTAACATTCTCAATACTTAAGTAGTGTTTGTTCTGTTTACATTTGTTTTTTTCTCCTCTTGTTTTTGCCAAGGGTCTTGGGAAGTATGGGGTCCTGTTTTACAATGCATTAATAATTGTCATTCCCACTGTCTTGGCAAGTGCATTTACTGGAGATTTACAGAAGGTAAACTGCGATCAAGTGCATTATTGCTATTTTTTACGTTTTGGTGTTCTGTGCCAAAAACTGTATTCTGTTACCACCCTTTATGTTTTGATCAACAGGCAGTCACATTTGAAGACTGGGTGAAAGGCACATTTCTCTTTTGTTTCCTTATGTCATGCTTAATGGGGTATGTCACTGAAATCCAGTCCAAACTGTTTAGTTATTGTAGAACTCAAACTTCCTTGAGTCACTCATTCCGTATAAAACTGATCAGAGATAACTTTGATGTGATGAAAATTATTCCGACACAGAAGGGGAGATGGCCAGGTGGTGAATATGGTATTAAATTGTAGCTAAAAAAAGTTGAAAGGACATATATTTTACCAATCCCTCTGTATTTTTTGAGGGCCTTTAACTTGGAAAATATTCATAGTGTGAAAGCAGAATTTTGTTAACCTTTACTAAATATACTAAAATGTTTGAACAAATAAAGATATTGTTGAATCTGAGGGTGTTGAGTGGGAGGCTGGACGATGGAATGGCCCACATGTCAGCGCTGCTTTTCTTTTTTCCTAATTCTCTTTAGGTTTGTGCTGATGTATTCCATCGTCCTCTGTAGCCATTATAACTCAGCACTTACAACCACAGTAGTTGGGGCAGTAAAGGTAAGAGCACACTGATATTAGATTTTATTATTGTACAAAGTACAAGTATTAAGAGTTCTTTGGAAAAACTGTTACTGAAATCCACTGAAAAAAAATTCCCTTTTTCTCGGCCAGTGGTGATGGAGAGGTGGAGGGATTTACCAAATGAGTTTTTTTTTTCTTTATTTCCACCAACACAATGATACTAAAGTGAATAAATGTTTACATTTTCCTCAGAATGTTGCAGTAGCCTATATTGGCATATTTGTGGGTGGAGACTATCTGTTCTCTTGGACTAATTTTCTAGGCCTCAGCATTTGGTGAGTAATAAGACTTAAATGCTATTTTCTGTTCCTGACTTTATAGAGTCACACTGAGTTCAGTGACTCTATAAGAGGCCACATTTCTTCACAAAGTCATACTGTATTTTATGTTGAATAAGAGCAGCATCATGAGAATAAAATCCTTCCCAAGCCAAATTCCAATCTAGAGCGAAATATTGATTTAAAGTCAAGATTAGCCGTTGTCTGATAAATGTAGTTTAGTCTGCAGTTTTCGTTTCCTTGAACATTCTTAGTCTCTCCATGGCTAAGCAGGAATTCTTTTTTAACATACGCTTAAAAATTCATTGCTTTTATCTCTTTGGTTTGCAGTATGGTAGGTGGGTTAATGTACTCATTTATGGCCTTCAACAACAAGAAACCATCTGGAAGTAACGCAGAAGGAGCACAAACACTGAAGCTTCCGATCTCTGAGGAATCAGAAGAAAAGTACTCTGTCATCTAAAGAGATTTCACCACTTGGTGGCGCTGGTCTGCTCCATATTGGAGCATGATATTACTTCAGCACTAATGTGCATTAATAAAACAAAAAAATAAAGTCAATAAAATGATTCTCAAGTATATTCCAGGTTCGGTCTATTTCATTATGCTTTTACACGATGAACAAATTGACAAGAAAGGCGTAAGTCCTGGGTCAGGTTCAGTGAATGTTTATTGAAGATCAACAATGACAGAACAGTGTGGACAGCCTGTGAGAGAAAATTTGTACTTTAAAACATGTAGTATATCTACCAAGCAAGCAGGATCGCCCTATACACTAAAATATGAAAACTGATGGAGGATGTTAGCAGTGGGGAAAACTGAATCTACAAATTAAAATTTCAAAGCTCTTTAAATTGTGCACTCGATATTCTAAAACTATATGTATATATTAAATGCCTTAATCTTTCTCAAACCGAAATATAAACAAAGGGTAAAATGCTTCCAGATATATTCTAATTGGCTAGAATAAATCATTTGGTTTATCAATTATCAACAATCCACTTGGCTTCCAGTTTCACAATTACTTAAAAAACAAAAACAAATCAGATTTCCTTGACTTCTTGAGTGACGGCTTCCTGGTGTAGGTTTTCCCTGAACAGAGGCAGGGCACTTGTGAAGGGCTTCTTACAGTGTTAAGAGATGTAGTGTTGCTTCAGGAAAAAAAAAAAAAAAAAAATCCACTACACATCAGTTTATGATAAACAAGTGCCATTTCTTCTGGACAAGACAACTTAATTATTGGTGCATTGCAAACTTAATCCAAGACTTGATGGGGGCTCCTAGTACTTCATAAAAACCAATGAGATGCCCAAATGTGTGTTTTACAAACGTGGGATATTTTGTGTTGCAACATTTCCCTTTTGAGTTAATCAAACAAACAAGGAAAAAAAATTACTTGTAATGATATATATAAAAACTGCCACCCACTACTATGGTGACGTTCCCATAACAAAGCTAGTCAGTCAACTTTAAATATAAAAGGTTACTGACACTCATTGTAAAACATCTCCCACCTCGTTGAAAACACTTTTTGGTTTCGCAAACTTGTTACGAGGAAAACCACAAAATCTAAATGTTTTCCTGTGTTAAACTACTTGGAACCTTTAAACACTGTAGAATCTGGTAGACTGTATTTAGAAAACAAGTGTTACGCTTGTCTGTTACTGTTGAGAATACAGTTAGATTTACATTGTCAGACGAGCATCAACTGTAAAAGTTTGATTTTTTTTTAAAAAGCTTGTACCTGATCAGACCTGTGGATTAGGGTTGCAATGATCACACATAAAAATGGCCCGTGTCATATGTCAGACTTTTCCATCTTCCCTGACTTCCCTCTTTTCCACCTTTGCCCTTAAATAAAAGTTGTACCTGTGAGGCAAAAACTAGCTGAACCTTTCTCAGTCCATTTCTACTGCCACTGCTGTCATCAGTAGCAGTAAAATTGTGCTTATAGCACCAGAGATGAAACCTGGGAACATGGTGAGACGCCATCTGACAGTTGAACTCAACATTTCCTATGGCTGAGCGCACCCTGTATCATTCTGTCCATCTGAGCTTAATCCATATATATACAGTCATACATCATCTTATACTCACAAAATACTTAAAAAACAAAACTTGTTACCAAAGTGCAAACAAAACCAAAACATGATAGGTATCCTTTCTTTGTCTTTAGAAGACAGAAGAAAGAAAGACATTCTTCATATTGTCAAATCTACAATTATAGCAGCCTAAAAAGGATAAAATTGAAGCTGAATAAGGTGCTTTAGCTTGTGCCTTCCTGATAATGTGTGTGGGAACAGATAACTGTGTAACACTGATCTCAAGCCAATTCAGCTCCTTTACAAAGTCTGTTTTCACAACTTTACAGGAAAAAAACTAAACTACTTGTTGATCTGCATTTTAGGAAGAATTTTTAGCGACAGCACATGTAACAGGAAGGCGGACTGGGCTGGAGATACTAGGGCAGGGAACGGGAGTCCGGGATGAGGAAGTGGGATGGGTGTTCGTTCAGGCAGACAGGTTGTTAGCCAGCTCGATGAGCGCCAGAGCGCCGTGGAGTCGCTCTCGTTGCTCCTGGAGGCGGCGCTTGGCTGCTCCTCCCTGGGTGCCCTTCTCCTCCTCTGCGGTCTCTTCTTCCCCATTCTCTTCATCAGACTGGAGAAACTCCATAGGATCCTGCTGCTCCTGGTCCTGCCCTCTAGCCTTGCCCTGTGGCTTCACCTTGGTGGTTGTAGGGGCACGCTGCTCACGGGTTCTCCAGTACCTGCAAGGACAAAGAGCATATTACCATACAATGTAAAAAAAAAAATAAAAAAAAATCAAGTATTTAAATGTGCAAATCTTCCTCACAGTCCAGCTAAATTGTACATATGAGCCTACTTTCACTTACTTTGCCAGCCATTCTGCCACAGCCTTGTTATCCACAGACTGAGCCTTCCCCAGACCCTCCTTTGGTTCTTCCCTCTTCAGACGGGAGTAAGGATGCTTTGGGCAGTGCCGGTTAGCATGTGTGAACCGATTCCCACATCCTGCCGAGGAAACATCAAGTCTGAATAACTGCAGAAAATCACTGGAGGCCATGTTTTTGTCATTTTTACATAGTTAAAATGTGTAGTGCGTGACGTTTTTGTGATTGACTACTGTTATAAACAGTACAAACCAGTACTTCAGGCTTCCTAGAATGGTTTACTATTAATAAATTAATGAGTAATGTTGGTGACTCAATTATGACTTTTTATAGGTCACATAGCAACAGTAACGGTTTTCAGGTAGTGCATGAAATTACAGCAGAGTGTTACACTGTCAGTTTTTTTTCCCAGGTACTTTCCAAGTATTAGTTTAAGGCTCCAGTCAGTCATACTAAATAAACCACATTTCATCTTAATGGAAAGTACCTTGAAGACACTAAAGGTGAAAATTTTCAGTTTGTTGTTTGTGATAATAGTTTTTTTAAAAGCCCAACTGCATGGTCTTTTCTTAAAAAAAAATAAATAAATAAAATCTACATTTCACACCCACCTTTCTCAGAGCAAACAAAGGGTTTTTCCCCAGTGTGCAGGCGCTGGTGGGTCTTCAGCTGTCCACTCTGGACAAATGCCTTCCCACAGTTTGGGTAGTCACACAGATAAGGCCTCTCACCTGGGGTGAAACAAGATTAAGATATACTTTATTCATCCCACAAGTTGGGAAATAAAGTAGGGGTGGAAAAACTGTGGTTACTTAATACTTTAGTAATAAATAGACAGTGCTTTTAAATTTAGAATAGGGCCCACAGGGTTTCATGTTTTATGCTGTGACAAGTGAAGCACATGTATTTAAGCAATTTATAATGGGTCAACAGACTTCTCTCACCTGTGTGTGTCCTCTTATGGGCTTGAAGAGACTTCTCTCTGGGAAACACTCGGTTGCAGATGTTACAACGGATACGGCTGGATGAAGTCTCCCCCTCACTTATCAGCTCCCGGACTGTGTCCGCCCGTGGCCGGCCTCTGCGGATACCATCCTGACAGCGAGAACACACAGAATCATTGCTCTGGCCGAGGCACAGACTTTATCAGACTTATCGAAGGACTTTGGATGATTGAACACCTATGGTGCAACAGCTTTGAAACAAAGCAGGGTATAATATGCCAAACTGTTTTCACTGCTTCATAATACACTTACAACACATGACTTACATAAGATACTCATTACAGTAAGGAATACTGAGAAGATTGCATTTGATACAATGTATCATCACGCCAGTCAGACTTCATTTAATTAGCTCACGTGTTACATTGTAGTTGAACGGCACGTTCATTATAATTCATTCACATCCGGTTACATTTTTGGCGCGCGACTACACGTCATATTGGAGCAGCTGCTCCAGATTCAGGAACTGGGGTTTAAAATCCACCGAGTCACACCCTAATGCGCGGGCGTTTTTTAAATGACTCTCCAGCTCGGCCATATTGAGGCCGACTCTCTGCTTTAAGTAATCACATTTCAAGAGAATATTTAACTTTGTTAAAAAAAGATTCATTTCTGATCGTGCTATTCTGATTTGGGTTATTGCGCCTGTTAAGCAGATGCTATATCCTTTCAGACCTGCTCTGAGGGTTCTTTAACATTTCGAATTCATTCATTAAGTTGATTTAATGAATGAAGTCTATTTTAGGTGTGTTGTCAGCAGTCTCTGCATTAAAATACTAAAGTATTAAAATACTTAAAAATACTTTTTGCTTTTACGTTGCGCTCACAGTGCACGACATCTAGCCATGCCACTTTTTAAAGAGTATGAAGACAAACTTTTTCAGAAGCGTTTTACCTTGATCTGCTCAGGTGAAGGGGCTGTGTCCGCTTCCCTGGCCGTCTGAGTCCCGGTAGGGGACGCGGCTCCACTCCCTGAGCCCGGGCTCAGGGTCACATTGTGGGCATTCTCGCCCCACTTCCACGGGTAGACCATGAAGTCGCTGAAGCCGGGGCTTGTCGGAGTTATGGCCTCTGCTTTCCTGGGTTTAATCGGAGTGGTCTTGATGACGGACACCAAAACTCTTTTAGGCGAGTCATTGCAGAAAATAACGTGAGGGTGCTTGCTCTCTGCCATCGTTTAAGTGTCAAAATTCCGGCGTTTGACGCAAAAACTACTTTTTTCCAAAAAGATAAACGAGCAAGTGTCATAAATAGTTTGCCTTCTTAATCTGGAGTAAATACTTCCTTCATTTCCAAAGAGTTCAAGAAGAAGAAAAAATCTCTGATGCGCTCTCTGCTATAAAGTAACTGCAAAAGTTGCAGGAAGATGTGAAGATTGCAGCTCTTTCCTTCTTGTCGCAGCAGGTTGTCTCAATTGACAGTGTGCGCCCACTGCAGCGTTGTCCCGCGTTGCAAAATCGCGCCTGAGCAGTGCATTCTCCAATCCGCTGTAGCCGTCCAACCCCACGTGGCAAAAGAAGCGAATGGCAGCAGCCATACGGCTCTTCTTAGCCATTTTATTATTATCCTTTAGAGGCGCAGAGAGCTCTGTAAACTCTGATTGGTCGAACAGCTTTTATCCAATGAGATTTAAACACCCGATGCGCGCTCTCGCAGGTTGACATCCAGACTAACCAATGAAGGTGATTGTGGCCCACGGGACAGCCAATGGGAGTGAAGGGCGGTTAATTTTTACATAGCGAATGAGCAGATGGCTCTTTCTTTTCCCGCGCTGAAGAATCTGTTTATGTTATTACATGTTTTTTGTCGTTTTAAAGGGAAAGAAAACGGTGGTTCCGAGGCGCCAACGTTACGTAATCACTGTAGGGCGGAAGTAATACAACAAAGGCTCTATTGTATGAGAGAAATGGAAACAGAAACTTAGGGTTATTCGAAATTTCATTATATTAATGCAATTTACCTAAAGTGGTTTATCTATTTAACCCCAAAACCTAATATTTCTCTAGATGCTGTATTCTTCAGATGTTTTTATTTGTCCAGTAAAGTGTAGTAAAGTCTGCTGTCAATCATACGTTCCTGACAACCCTGCCCTGTGTTCACTGTCATCCTGTTTGTCGCTCATTTTTCAGTTACTTAGTAAGAAACAATTTAAATATACTCCAGGACACTGTCTTAAAAATAGTATAGTATCCCAAATGGAGTGCAGATTTATTGCTGGATGAACACCATCCAGGCCAACATGGGACATTAAATGTACTGATGTTGTTTTATGATTATTTTCTTTCTGTCACACACCTGTTTTAGTAAATATTGTGGGAGTTTCTTTCTTTCAAATACTCAAACAAAAACTGGTACTATACATGACATCATTCACACTCTTTCATACATTTGCTGATATACATTAATACTGAAACACTGCACACTAACAACACAGACTTGTACATTCATTTTGTTATAACTACTGAATGAAGTTTCATTATATAAAATTCCTTACTCATCCTGCAAAAGAGGGTTTGGAGGTATTTTCATATATTTTAATAGCTAAAGAGATTTGAGCATTATGCATATTATACATATGTCATATGTTTGTGTCAGTAAATGTTGCTTCAGTTATTATCAAATAACAAAGTTCTGTGTTTGAATACTGATTTGAGCCTTTCTATGTGTAGTTTGTCTGTTCTCTGGCTTTCTCCTACAGTCCAAAGATAAGCATGACTGACCATGTCTATGTGTTATCTCTGCAAAAGACTGACACTGTCTGTCAATATCTGTCAAATAGACTGAAAATTTAAAAAAAAACCCTGGGTAAATCTTATTCGAATCTTTGAAGAACGCTTACTGTTCTTCAGAGGTTACACAACTTGTAGCCTGGTTGTTGGGCTGCGGTTTGCATGTTTATTGATGCTCCTGTTTGGCTTTAAGTTAGCTACTAGGCCTTCTTGAGGTTTGGCTACAATAACTAAGTGACCTGCTTTGGAGGGAAATAGCCCCTGCCAGATAGATAATAAACAGGCTTATGGAAACACTTGGTTTGCTTGTACAGTAACAAGACGTAGCTATGTTATTGAACTTGTTAACAAGCCTAAGTATACTACTAAGCTACCTAACCAGTGTGAAAAAGAAAAACAAAGATCTGGGACCTTGGCATTTATGCTGTTACCTGTGTGCTATGTAATCTATTGAATTGCCCAAATTACCCTAACATTATTGTTAATGTTACCTAACTGTAGATTAAAACTATTTTATACCTTTATTAAAGTTAATGCTCTCCATTAATTAAAGTTACCTGCAAGCCAACAAAATAGATATTTCCAAATGTAAATTTGTGTCCCATTAAGACCCTTTTTCTTTAATTGTTTATGTTTGTTTTTTTAATGCATTTGAGGGTTAGTGCCCCTTTAACTTCAGGCCCTGTGCCAGTTCCGAGTCGTAGGCCTCCAGCCTGACTAAGCAGCACAGACCCGTCTCTGGCAGAGGAGCTGAGCCAAGCCGATGCAGTGCATATTGATCAGACTATTGATGAGCGCGTGGGCGTGGTGTCGCTTGCATCCACACGTGCAAACATTTATTTCAAAGTGTGGGGGGAAAAATGCTGGAGGCATTAGTTGGAGGTTCACTGGGGCAGCAGAGCACCGGTCGTCGCAGCTCTTTCCTGTTGTAGCTGAGCTGGAAAACGGTGCTTATCTTTATTGTCTGATACTTGAAAGCTTTGTGTTCATCTCGAGGAGGTTATCATTTAAAATCTGTTTTGTTTTTTGTTTTATTTATCATTAACAGACTAACATGCTGCCGGACGCCTACGGGTGTGCTGTGGCGAACAGGTTCGGGAATCTTCTGGATGATGACACGGATCCTTTCGACTTGATCAACGAAGTGGAATCAGAAAAGACGAAGAAGAAAAAGAAGAAGAAGGAAGAGGAGGAGAAGAAAGCAAAGCAGAAAAAACCTGGTCAGAAGGAGTCCCAAAGGGACCGGCGCCTCCCTATGGCGCTGGATATTGAAGAGCCTGTTCCAGGTAAGTACTGCGACACGCTGAACAAATCTAAACGATTCTGGCAGCTGCTGGGGTTTCTAGACGGTGTAGTCCAGCCAAGAGTGGACAGTTTGCCTGGGCTTTGTCAGCTGGTAGAAATGCATGGTCAGCAAGATGCACATGTGAATGCTGTCAGAGGTGGTTATTGCCCCACTATCCTCTGTGCAGAAATCTGGATCAAAGGGACACTTGCCTAATTTTATAGCACATTCCAGAGGACATTTAGGGTATATAGATTCACTTATTGGACTGAACCAAAAAATTGTCCACTTTCCCGTACTTACTCCCGTAAATGTAAGCTCAGTGGGGCTTGAGAGCATAAGCCTGATACTGAGTATCAGGCTGAGTATTGTGTTTAGAAACCTAGCCATGACTTTTTGGGGAAAACTAACTTATGACACAGTTCAGTATGTCACTGTCTCTCTTCCTGTCTTCAGTCCGTAGGCAGCTACCACGTCCTGAACCTGTGACTGAGAGTGGGGATGGCAGAGAAGAATCCCAGAAAAAAGCTGCTGCTGCTGGGCAGCGTAGGGCCAAGCAAGAGGAACTCCCTCAGGAGTTTTCAGTTTCTAGGTTTCCATTCTTTGCTTAAAGAAAATTCCTCCTTTGGCTAACAGATGTCATGTAAAAGATGACATACCCAGTCTTGATTAGTGTTTAAGCATATGATTGGTGATGTTGGTCATCATTTTAACATTAATCATACTCTCTCACAGGAACTGTTGTTGATTTAAAAAAACAAAAAACAAAACCTCTCCTATTATTTAATGTCACCCAACAATGTCTATAAATACCATGGAAGCTTGTTTCTGCAGCTGTGGCGGGGGGAAAAAAGCATTTATTTGCAAACCAAGCTAAAAATTTAGGTTTTCACTTCTGAGAAAAAGAATTCTAAACTAAGAAAATGACAAAATTTTAAGTTGAGATGCTAATCCACTAAGAATAAACTGAGTTTTAATCTTCTTGCAGACTTTCCTATAATTCAGACTTTGACCTCAGGGGCAAAGGGGGGCTCAAGGGTAGGAAAGCAGGAAGAGCTGGAGGAAATGCAAGGAACCCGGACTACTTTATTCTAAGGGGCAAGAGGGAATACGATCGGCACAATGGAACGTAAGCCTTCGTGAAAATGCAGCGTGTCCTTGATTTTCCTCTGTCTTGTAACTGTGTACTGATTATCATTTTGTCATAATTGCAGAGGTATACCTCCTGACGATAAGAGAGGGGGACGAGGAGCTTGGAACTGGGGCTCTGTTGAAGAAGCTGCAAGGTAAGTGCGTAGTTGATAAACATGGAAATGACAACCGTTTAAGTCTTGCAGAGAATCGAGATTCAGGTTGTTAATGTCCATTTTTGTACAGTGAATTCATGGATGTGACATCTCCAATCAAATCTGAGGAGTCCCAGATATCTGTAGAGGAAGACAGTCCGAATCAGTGAGTGAAATACATAAGTATCTTTCCTTAAATTTACATCTGTACCACTTTGACTTATTTAGAAGTGACAGTGGTCTTATTTAGCATCTGTGGAATAAAAATAGAGGAAAATTTACAATATAAACCCCCCCCACATTCATACATCCCAACAGTGTGCTAGTTAAAATGTTTTTGTCACAAGCTTTAATTGATGGGGAAATTTGAGACGTCTGATTGTTTTCAAATGATAGAGCAACGGAGGAGGAGGGAGAGATGTTAGTCCAGGTTGCTATGGAGATGACCCTGGATGAATGGAAGGCCATGCAGGAGATGAGTCGTCCCAAAGCCGAATTTAATATCCGCAAAGCAGAAGGCAAAATTCCCTCTAAAGCCAAAGTCATCCATGAGTCAAAGCATGTGGAGGTGAGCGTGGAAGATGAAATCTGGAAGTTATGGGGGTTTTTTTCCATTTTGTTTTTATGAACCATTTGTGCAGTTTCTCAGAGTAATTGTAAAACACTGGTGTGTGTGTGTGTGAGATGCAACATTACTGCAACATATGCCACCGGTAGTTGTGTAAGTTTGTGCACCCTCGGTTGTGGCTCCTTAGGGGCTACTTCATCATCTTACTGGCTGCTGATGAGGTTAATTTGAGAACATGTGTTGCCATGCCTGTGCACATATGAACTGTACAGCAAAGCCAGCCATTAATATCTTCAACGAGAGACGATACTCAGTCTTGAATTGTTTGGCAATAAGTAATAAAATAATCAAAATATCTATGGGTGTTTCTACTAAAATAAAAAGGAAATGCTATATAAGATCATTTAAAGGTTTCTCTTCAAATGGTAATTTGCCCTCTTTATATCTAGTGTTTGCTTCAATTTCTAGACCATCAAGCCAAATATGGAGGATGAAGGAAACTTCCTTCGCAGGTCTGTGAATGATATCACCTCCCTCTTGGACATCAATTTTGGGAGCCTTGGACGTCCCACTCGTGGGGGCCGAGTAAGAGGAGCACGAGGTGCTCCTAGCAGGCGCCCAGAGAGTGTCAAACCAGTAGTGGAGAGGGTATGTCTGTATTTGGGACAACACTAAAGTGAAAATGCTCCAACAAGCTTTTATTGATACGTTGTTTATTTGAGGTTCGCTTACTTTCTGAAGGGCAAGAGGGTACTCGTATATGTGTACCCAGAATGCAATTAGCATATTGTTATACGAATAACGTAGTTTTCCCTGTTAGGAGGAGGAGGATCTGGCACCTAACCCAGATGACCCAGAAGACTTCCCAGCACTCTCAGCAGGGAGATAACTGAGGAAAATATTATCTCTTGCTGTGACACATTTACCATGTTTTTGTTTTTGAGGTTTTGGGTTTAATTGCACTGTTCAATAAATAATTATTTTGCAAGGTTAACTTTTGTTTTAAACGCATCACTGTCAGCTGGCAGACACAAATTGACCTGATCTAGGTCTTCAAACAATTTTCACATGGGATAGTGTTAAACTGCCAACCCAAAACTGGTAAATTGACTTAAATGTATATAAAGGAAAAAAATGCATTTATTTTTTCCCCCTCAAGTTCTCTGGAAGTAAAGCCAAAGAGTCAGGCGTGAGACTAATCTAAACACCCGTTTTCTTCTTGTATGGTGTTTAGTAGATGTTCCTTCCTGTCTTTTTCAGGTCACATCTGACCGAGTTACAGCTTAAAACACTCATTGTTTTATATCTGATTGGGGAGGTGACCACAACTGGAGGGTTAATATGGTCTACCAAGGGGCACCCAGTCTGGCATACTGGGGGTACAAAGATTTTGAAAAGGATCTGGGAACAACCATACTAATTCTGCTTAAAACGTGCAATTCAAGGACTTAGCCAGAGATGTACTTAGAATCACTTTTTAATAAATGTATACCATGTGCTTCAAGCAAATGTCTTTAGTGGATTATGAACATGAGTTAGACCAGGCCCCGTTAGGACCACCCACTCATTTATAGGATGATCTAACAGTACAAAATATTTACAAAATACAGAGTATATCAAATGTTGACATATTTACAGTTTAAGTACAGGAGCTGAAAAGCTTCACAAGTAAGACAAATCAGATATTCAATAGAGGTACAAATGCACATGGTGATGGATTTAACTGCTGACAGACGTCTCTTTAAATGCGTCCATGGCAAACACAAAATAGAGGGCCCAAGACCAATTCCATCAACAAATATTTCTCACCATGATCCCTTATCAGAATAAGTCCTGCACAGTGCTCATTTTGGAGGAAATCTCCAGGATCCACACATTCATGTAATGGTTCGATCTAAAGCTGCTACTGCATGCTTCAGTTAAGCAGAAACAACCAGGCAATGATTAAAAGTAGTTCAGTTCATGATTCTACGTTTAAAAATATTAAAAAATAAGTCCTATGGATAAAATGGCTTGTAATCATAAAATTTAGAATGAATTACATGTGGCATCACGGTAATGTTCCAACACCCCCCCCCAGCTGTGTAGAAGGAAATGTATCAGACTTTCCAGATCCACACGCTCACCGCAGTAGAGGAGCTCTAGGTTTGGGAATGGAGTGACTACAAAGAAAAAGAAGAAGGGGGGGATTATATGTTGAGTTATTTAAGGTTACATCATTGCAATTCTAGAGTAAATGCAACACAGAAAAGTGGAGAGATAGATACCATAGCCTGGAAAACCTAATGGATTGCAAAGAGCTGTGAGCTTTACATCCTCTGGAGACGGTACGTCTGTTGCATATATGAAATGTAAAAGGAGGAAAAGAAGGGAGATGAACATTACAGATTGGCTCAAGAAAAGGATGCACACATGGCTACAGAGTGGTAACAACAGGCCAAAGGCAGAGTGAGGCACGCAAAGTCTAGAGAAGCTATAGCCAGCCATACTCCCAAACAAACTGTTCTCCAAGAACATGCAGGGGAAATGTTTGAATGAAGCAGCAGGGGGTTGTGCCAAGTGGAATTTAATTTGGCATCCTGATAGTGGTGGTCAGATTTACTACATCACATGGACAGTATCCGGTTATAAAGGTTTATTCATCTGAATAAAGAATCTGGGCTAGGTTGCACCTTCATCAAATTCATAAAATAATATTTATATTTATTAATAATTAGTTTCTCTATGTAAACCTCATCAGCCTTCTGTCATGGTAAAAAAAAATGCAAGTTTTTTCTGTTTTACTTAACACTTAAATTAACTGAGTGTTTAAGTTCAATGAAAGTACTCATTTACTTATAAAAGCAGATTTTATACATTCCTTCATTTTCTTTTAATTTGCATTCAGATGCTTCCACTTTTACTTAAACTGTAAGATCTTAACCGTTGTTGGTGCAAGCTGTTTAAGAAACACATTTTTTTGGAATGAACCACAGTTGAGGTTTGTTTCATTTGGTGATGCAGCCCAGCCCAGGAACATCACGTGATTATGGCACAACCCCTTTTTTGAAAACTGAGGGGAAACGACGTGTATGCCAAACCTTTGGAATTTTTTGCTGAATTTGCACAGGCACTAAAAATCGTGTCTCTTTTTGCATATTGCAAAATTTGGCTCCTGTGCAAATGCAGCCCAAATCTCCACTTGGCTTCTCAAGATCTAAGGGAGCTTGCCTGTAGATGGACCTGTCCCATGCTTAAGCTGATGGGAGCGCCTATGTTGGTTGTGACACTGGCTGTCTGTCTATGGCTGTCACATGGTTCACAACACATTGAGTCTTTGCCACCAGCCACGACATGCAAGTTGCCTAGGGACCTGACCAGTCTGGTGTTGCACAGGGAGCTGGTAGAGAAAAGGGAAGCTGTTAATGTACTCAGCAAGGACTCATGAGTGGCTATAGCCTCTCTGTTTTATTTTGTTTGTTTGTTTTTTCAGTTTCAATGGCACATAATAAAATACAAAGCATGCATTTTAGTACATAGTACAATTTTATATGTAATAATTGAAATTATAAATACAAACTATAGACTGCTTTAAACTTGCATTCTTTATAATGGCCAGCAGGGGGCGACTCAGTAAACACTTTCACATTGAATATACATGATGTTCTATCTGTAAATTATGATCCCTTCATTATCCCTGGCTCGTAAAGTCTAGTTTGAATATCTAAGATTGCTGACCTATGGGTGATGTCAAACTATGGCTGCAGCAATCTGTTCTGTCTAGTCTATCATTCAAACTGAAACATTGTTGACCTTTGTGGATAATTTTAACTATATAAAGGATCTAATGTCTATCTGGGGAAGTCAATTTTCCCTGTTTCTACCCCCCCTGGTCTCTACCCTTCCTGATTGTTATATTTAAGCAAATGAGTGTTATTTGAATTCTTCCACTGACCTTCCTCCTGTTCCATTGGCTGGAAGGGAGGTTCTGGTCCTTTTCCTGCTGTCTGACTGGTCAGATAGAGCCAATGGGCTAACACTTGTCTTACAGCTCTGAAAACTTGCCTGCAAGATGACCCCGCTGCAGAGGAGACATATTTGTTAGTCTAAGGCCCTGCTTTATGTCAGCATGTGTACATAGGTGTGCATTTAGTGTGTATATTGTACACTTTACCTCAGGGACTGTGATGAGGATCTGGTGTGTATCTTATTCTCCTCTTGTCTGTGAAGACAAAGTAACATAGCAGTAAAAATGTGAAGCTTTATATGTATATGTAATGAACTACACTTCAGAGTGGATAGCAGGGGAAAAGTTTGCATGGTGATGAGAAAAAATGTTTTTCTTAATGTGACAAGTTTTAGACGTGTGAACAGAATATATTGCATTCAGCAGCCAGGTAGGATTAGTAGAGTTAAGTTATGTCACAGAACAAGCGAGGAGGTGGCACTAAAACTTAAAGAAGGTCGTAAACTGTCTTAGTCATTTCCATCAGCAACTCTTAATTATCTGGCAATTTAACAGTTGGGAATAAGTCACAATAACCAGCAAAGCATGATGTGTAAAGGTGACGGGGTGATGGGAATGTCTATGGTACAAATCATTATGTACAAAAAATGCTGACAAGGACAAGGCTGTAGCCTTTGATGTTTTAGATTTTTAAAAACTGGCTCTGCTCATTAGCTTTGACTTCACAATACTTGCAGAAAGAATATAGGAACAGTAAGATGATTTTGAACAAATTTCTGATTTGGGTTGGGAATTAAAAAGAGACTGGGGGCTCACTTACAGCATTCTCAGTTAGAACTCCAGAAGGAGGGGCAGGGCAGGTTTTTGGGGGGCTGACGGGCGGTAGAACTCATTGAAATCCTAACCCGTCTATACAGAAATGCAGGATGGAAGAAGGGAAGCCATACACAATCCACCATAGGGCAAGGCTACACAGGGAGGAGAGCAGCATGGCTACCAGCCATCTGAAAGGAGGACAAATCCAACAACAAGAGCAAACGGAAAAAAAAGGGGAAAAAAAGGAAGGAGAGACAAGAGACGTCTGGGCAGGACATAAAGCCTCTGATGTTGTGCTTTTCCACTGGGACTGGATTAGATGAATTACCTTTTGTAGAGCCTTGCATCCAACAGTGCCAGACAGCAAATTTTTGTTTAATGCTTGCTCTGTTGTGTAAGCAGTAAACCATAAAGAACCCAACTAATGCAGGAAGTTTAAACTAGTTACATTTTTAACTGACTTGAGAAATTAAAAAAAATAAAATAACACACAACTTTATTTTAGTTCATTTCTACATATTTATAATAAATACAGGAGTGAGATTTTTTTCTATTGTAAGCTCCTCAAAATTAACTGAAAATAAAACATGACTCTAAGAAGAAAAAGAACCCTACGCAGCATTTATAGACATCCAATAGATAACAGTATTCCTGGTACTGAAATTATAGTGATTAATATAAGCCTGCCTTTGAAGGAGATGCGCTCTGTTTAACAGAAACGTCTAAAAATAGTCAGATCCTACAAGAATTAGGCACCCATTTCTAAACTCTGTCCTACACTTTTAATAGAAGCTGGGAGAGATCAACTCCTGCAAGAGTAAACAAAGCTCAGATGGTATGCATACACTGATCCAGTCACAAGAGCAATGGAAAAATAACAGGCAACTGACAATGATCCCAGCCCAGCATTAAGTATATGTTAGACACAAACACAGAGGCACGTGCATGCGTGCATGTCCAAAGGGTTTCATGCCTGTTGCCATGCATGAAGAGGCAGAAAAGGTGAAGAAAAGTTTTCACAGTCATCGTTCTAATCATCCCTGGAGTTTAACATGCATATTGCTGTTGCATAATAAACCAAACAGTGGAGCCAGATGGTGACGCTCAGTTGAAAATGGAGCGCTAAATGTGTAGCAATGCATTTCCTGCAGCGGCATATGGCCTGTAGTGCAAGCAATTCTCCCTTCAGCCTCAACTCCCTGTTTTCATGTGACTACCTACACAAAAGCCATTAATGTTTCTTTAATACTTTATGTGATAATGAGGATCTGGTTGAATTTACTATCCAAATAATAGAATTTAAAGATACCAATTAAAACTACAAAACACTTAAAATCATAGCTTAGTCTAGTAGCAAAGAACTATTGCCAATTTACACCTAAAGCTTAATGCAAGCTGGCAAGTTCACTACTTTAGCAAACAATGAGGAATTATGTACTTCAGATAGGAATAAGGTCAAAGCTTTTCTAATTAAGACTTTATCTTGATGTGAGCCAAGTCAGTCGTGCAAGCCAAGCAATTAAACATTGAATTCAACTAATCCCGATCTTATTGAAAACCGTGATTTGTTGAATATTTGGTGCTGTTAACTTGAGAGCTTTTATTGTGACTCAGAGGATACCACAGATATGCCTTGATATCAAAGCAAACAGCTCAGTGTGTCCATGAGGCAGATAATGAAAGGCGTGTAAATGTAATGCATCCACTAAGTGCATAACCTCTTCACACCAGTCATCAAAAGAAAAGGAAGAGAAAAACAAAGATAACTTCAAATCTGCCACACCATTCGCTAGCTTACCAAGTTTTTTTTTTTTTTTTTAAACAGGAAGAGGATGTCGGCTAGAAAGGAACTGACGTGCACTTACCTCCAACGTACAAAACCTCACATCCTCTCTCTGTTTTTCCTCTCCCCCACTCTTTCTCTGCCTCTCTCTGCTATCTTTTGAACGGCAGGCAACACATCGGCCACACCGTGCCCATGAGGCTGCAGCAGAACACTACCACCTGCCTGACATGGGACAACAAAAGCCAAAGCCATATGGGTACATTGGCAGAGGCCGGTCAACCATACTCTGCCATACTGACCAACCTTCCACAGCTTTGATTTACATGGACACAAATGATGTGGACTTTGGGCAGAAAAACAACAATAGAGAAAATTTTAATAATCTTATAATTGTGTGGTTGTTTGATACAGGGTCAGGTTTAGCACTTTAGCACCCCCCAGTGGCATAGAGCTGGAAGCTCACGTCATAGTTGTCCACCTATGGCTGATCTTTTCTTTCTTTTTTAAAGAATTAGAAATTCTAATCACTACGGAAGAAGATTAGGGCCACTGGGGAAAAAGCAGGAGGTCTTTTTTTCTTCTTTTCCAGAATTCTGAGGAAAAAGCTTTTTCCTCAGAATTCTGGATTAGGGCCACTTTTTCCCCAGTGGCCCTAATCCTCTTCCATTATATCTTGTCTTGGCTACAAAGTTCATTTATGGTAAAGTTTTCTATTGACTTAAATGAGTGGCCTAGTTACACCGATGTCATGATAACCTAGTGACAGACAAGCTCTATATTGACTTGGCTTACATAGGTTTTTGTCCAAACTGAACCTTTTTTTTTGAAGCTTCTGACCAAAGAAGACAGCTTACACACCATCAACACTGCAGCAAAAGGTTTTCATATAGCTATTATCTTTAGCTTCCACATCGTTTCTAACTTTCTAAATCCAGCCTGCAAAGCAATTTTTCTGGAAAAGTATATATCAGATGACTAAATTCCAACCATCCAAACAACTGTGTCACTTTGTGTCTAAGTACCTACCACTTCCTCATCTTATTGTCTATCCTTAACTCACTGATTACTCATGAAAATGGGATGACTTGATAATACTCGATCCGTATGAGATGACATTTGAAAGTAGAAAAATAGTTGTTAAAATAATGCAGATATTTCAAGTGGTTTAACTCGCAGATAAAGTACAGTATTAGGATGAAATTGTATGGCATGGTTAAATGAGGGCAGCCCTGCCAAATCATCAAACTCTGACTCCCAAAGTTGAGGAAATTACTGAGGAAGACAGAAAGCTTGCCCAATGAAATGATAAATGTAACCAAATAAATCCTTCATGGTCACTTCCACCTTTTTTTTTTCAAAGCATGAGGTACTTATGCTTTGAAAAAACACTACTGTATACATGTAATGATCCAAGGGACTGATTCGCTCATTTTACTGTACTACAGCACAATGGTGTGATGCATGATGAGGCTTGCAGGCTGCCTGGATACTTACGATAGCGAACCAGAGGATGATCTGGCCTGCCTCTTGCTCTTAAGAGCTCGTAATTTATCACCCTGTGTAAGACCATTTCTCTCCTCTTCATCATGGTACTGCAAAAAAAAACAAAAAACAATGAGAACAAAGAGAAAAACAATGAGCTGAATGAATTATTAGAATGAAAGACTTTAGAGTTTAGTTTCAAACTCACCATTTCCATCTCTTCTTTCTTGGATACCCTGTTCTTGTTGCTCCCATTGATTGTTATGTCATCCACTCCAGATAGGATCCTGGTTACTGCCGTCTTACCATTCTCACGTTCATTCAGCATTTTCTCTCGGAAAACATCTCCTTCTGCCCACAAACTGTTCTGCTTCCTGATACACAAACCACATAATAAAACTGATTTTCTTGCCAAACCAAAAATCACATTAATTTAAGATTTTTTTTTTTATTTGTCTGCAGATCATCTAATAATCTGTTTCCTAGAGGACTGAAACTGTGTTGTTTCGAACCACAGCTATAAAACTTCAACTGTGGTTAATCTAGTTTGATCTTGAATATTGATCAATACAAAAAATTCTTAAGATTTTTTTAAAATGTGACATTTGAAAGTCCTGCTCTAGTGAACACATACTCTTCAACAAAGTTCTGCTGAGGTCCAATGATGGACCCTGGTCGGCAGATCCGTATCCAAGCAATGGCCTCTGCTGCAGTTAGGCGGTAATGTTTCATCATATAGCAGGCAATCAGAGTACCAGTCCTCCCTAGCCCAGCTAACACAAAAGAAAAGTAGTGTGGCATTAAATTGTGCTGTAAAAAGGAAACTGAGCAAGGTTTATCTAGCTACATGTGCATCCTGCACCAAAAAAACCTACCTTTACAGTGGACTGCTATGGCTCCTTCAGCGTTCTCACAGATGTTGAGAAACTTCCTGACAATGGAATCATTGGGTGTGCTTCCGTCCACAAAGAACAGGTCCTGATGTTCAAACCCAGAGTCTGTAAAACGTCGGGCATCATACATCTTCTTGTTGAGTCTGATGATGGTAGTGATGTTGTGCTTCCTGAAGTATGGGATGTAGGCCTCGGGAGCGTGCAAAGGGTACCCTAAAATAAGAAAGGAAAACATTCTTGTGAGTTCAGGATGTGTTAAAATGAGGTGAGACATAGTTCTGTAGTGTACTTTAATTACCATTCTCTATTTTGCTTTTTGGATGTGGCCCACTGAATGCAAGGAACTTTCCTGGAATGATCCAGTTCAAGTCTCCATTTTCTGCTCTCTCGTAGTGCTCATATTCTTCCACGTCAAAGTTTGAGAAGTCGAGCCAGCCATACTGCAAAGCCTAGTGGAGCGTTGAATTGAAAGTAATTTTGTTAGGGTGTGGTAATCAAACAAAGAAAAAGGAATTCATTCTTTAAATGACTTACTTTGTGCACACCACGAAGACAGTCTAGGATGTTCAGATTGTACATGCAGGTTCCAAATGATGCATCTCTGTAAAACATAAAACATATTTAAAAGTCTGCACAACATACTCGGGATTTCAGATTAATTTAAACACTGAATATGATATCGCTTCTTCTTTGATGAGCCACAGAAGCATTGCGCTTTAATCTTGTGTTGTAGTCGAGGCTAAACAGTGCTGCAATATTTAATTTGCTGCACAATTTCAGTGAGAAATGTTAAAGTGGACCTACCGGTATGATGATGATTTCAATTTGTCTGTTAAACACAATGTTGTTACAATGGTGGGTGGTTATATTAAACAGTGTTTGCAGGATACTTACCGGTATGTAAATTCAGGCTTCTGATTGACTGCTCTATAATCTTGATTCCCAATATGTTTTATTTCTCTTGGATATTTATAAGGATATGATAAAGTGCTTTTAAGGGAAGCCAATCAGAAGAAATTTTGGTCAAAGTCAGACGAGCTAAATGTCATTTTTTTTTAGAAGCTTGAACCAATGTCCACTATTTATAACTAAATATTATTTGAATTTGTGAATCATGCAGAGCATCTCTAGTAGAGTCCAGTAATAGAAACCTGGAACTGAAAAATTAGTCTAATAGGTCCTCTTTAAGAAAAAACTGTAACTATAACAGCAATTAATAATATTTAGTTATAAATAGTGGACATTGGTTTGATCACTGACAAAAGCAAAGAGGCTGAAACCAAAAATGATTTAACTTATACTTCCCTTCAGCGACATTTGAATATCAAGTTAAAATGTGAATGGCAGCTGTTATCATTAAATTAGTCTGAGTAAAAATTGTATTGGTGAATTGTTACCTGAATGGAATATATGATGAATTTCTTGACACCAGCAGACTGTAGGCATCCTCTGGCATCATATTTAGATGCATTACCTATAAATACAAATGTGCAATCATCAAATGCTGTATGTATTACATGCTAATATATATTTTTGTTGCATTAGGGCACAGCACAAGTCCATAAGTCATTTGTAATACACATGTTTGCAAACAACGTACTGCATATGAGCCTATTAAATAGGCAGCATTGGCTTGCTTCTTCTGATCGCCACACGTATAAAATATGATCTTCTTCCTAGAGAGTGTAATAGACTGTACAAACACAATAACAAAAAGAAATTACAGGTGATTCCTTATTTATTTAATTAATTCACAAAAATAAAAGATTAGCTGTATAACTGAAACGTTATTCATTAGGTCTACCAAGGATCAACAAGGAAAGCTATCTTTAATTGAAAAGGCTGGACGACCACCAATAAATCAATCATGCACTTGAGCTCAGGTGCCCCAGTCAGCGTCCTTTCAAGATCACATGCAAATACAAATAAACCGTCTCAGCAAAAAGCAATAACGCAATCACATTCACATTATTAGGTACATAGATTAAACAATAAAACAGCTGAATGTATTACATAAAAGCTCAAACACTACTTCACTTTGTTTACCTTCTGTAGGTATAAATAGCTATTGATTGACCCCCCCTCTCTGCTGCCCTTACAGGAACTGCAAATTAAGAGCATCAGTTTACTTTACCTTGAGCTTCTTTGTCAGCTTGCAGCAGAAGCGATAAAACATGGCCAGGTTAAGGGGACCAAAGTCCGCATAGAAGCTGAGAGAGGGAGAGGGAGAGAGAGAACGCAGAGAACAAAGACTGTGTCAGTGGCTATTTATGCAGCCAGCTATCATCTCTGGGGAAGTTTCACTAGACAGAATCGGCTACCCAAGATTCACACTGTAAAAACACTGACAGAGTAAAGACTATATTTGGAAACATCATGGGTCAATCAGAACAGGACAAAAAGCTGCAAAGACCAGGTCTTTTTGTAACACCACCATAAACTCTAAAAGGTCAGTCCTGTCCTGTCCTGTCCTGTCCTAGTGAGCCATCCTTTAAAAGCCCTGATGTTGCTAAGGTAGCTGTTGCAAGTAGTCGAACCTCTTCCACTGGCTTTGAAGTTGAGTATCTATTGCAATGCACCATGACATTGTGTAACATCACAGTAAGGGGCAGGTTATGTACAAATCTACTCACACAAACTCCGTTAAAGATCAGCATTTGATAAAATGAGGTGTGCCTATTTTATGGCGCTCAGAGAAAAGGGAAAGAAAGAAAGGACAAGGAGACACCCATGATATGAAAACTAGTAATCCTAAGTAAGTAGTAAGTGTGACTACTCACTTCTCATATGCCAGTTCTTCGTCAATGCAGAAACAGTGTCTTTCAGCTGTGCTCTTGATCTTTTGCTGAAGTATGGCAAAATACAGTTGATCTGGAAGAACACGAGAAGGAGAAGGGGAAGAGGGAGGGGACAACATTAAAATAAAGCCA
>VUQR01017384.1:116976-127478 GCA_015108515.1 Hemichromis elongatus
GGGGGGGGGGGGGTGTGAAATGGGTGGGGGGGGGGGGGGGGGGGGGGTGCGCCTGTTATGCGCGCTTTCCTGCATTTGCCAACTGTGCGCAAAGTTGACCTGGTGCATTCTGCAGACCCCCTTACCTGTTATCTCAATGTAAATATCAGAGTTTGGCTCCGCCTCTGAGCTGCTGTGAGCTGCACAGCGCTTTTTCCTCGACTCGGCTCGCCTCCTTTCGCTCTTGCGCTTCATTTTTTCTCCTCAGGGCTGCACAGTGGACATTCCCGAGCAGCTGCGACAGACACCCCTGCGCTTCGCAGTGCGGAGGCTTGTCCTCGTGTTGTTGACGCGCTAATATGGCATGTCTCGCCCCCGATGGTCTACCCGTGTCTGCGTGCTTCCAGTTGCCCGTTCCAACCTCTCCGGTGGTGGTGACGTCTATGAACAGGGGCAGGTTTCTGCTTTCTGAATCCCCTGCAAGTGACGTATCGGGATTAGATGTCCAGTGCCCACCCTTCACTGTTCAGCTGCAGCAGAAGCTGCTGTTCGCCAGTAGATAATATATTGGAAAGGTAGTCCTTGGTGCCAGAGTTGTTCCCATTTGGATGCAATCGGGCTTTGGTCTTGCATTGCAGAGCATATGTAGCAGCCAATAAATACAATAAAAATGTCTTTATTTACAATATAATAAACTTTACAGATAGCAATGGGAATGTGGCAAGGTAGTAAAATTAGTGCAACAGCTTGTTATATAACAAAATTATACCACATAACACACTGGAATATAAGGGTTCAATGCTTTTCCATACCAGAAACTGCAAAAAGAGAAAATCCTCCTGCATAAAGAACAACCGTCATCAGTTCTTGACATGTGACTGGAGACACCGAACAATGCCAGTAGTGCATTTTTTAATGAAACTGTACTGTTTGTAAGGCCAAGTAGAGCTCTCAGTGATTCTAATCTGTCCCAAGTTTTGGCAAGATGGTCAGGTCAATGTCAAGCCTTGAAATAAATAACATACTTGAAAATGCTGGGACTGAAATATTTGTTATGGACAGAGCTCATCTTGCTGCAATTTGTCCACAACAGTGATGTAACTTAACAGTAGATGACTGGGGGAAAAAAATCAATGTAATGATGAATCCAAGTTAGAGATTTCTGTCTGTAACATAAGAGTGCATTTAAGGAGACAAACGAAACATAAATATTAAGTTCTGAGAGGGTTGTCTATTGATTTGGACACAGAGAATGACAAATAAGACGTGGTGTCTTATTTGTCAAAGTTTTGCAAGAACTACTCAGAAACTATATAAGACTACAAATAAAGAGTGCTGGCTGACATTGACTTTTTCCTCCACAGTCATCGGACCTTTAAAGGGGACAATTCAAAGGCCAAGCATTCACTGATTTCTCAAGAAGATATTTGAATCACTTTCAGATCATGCCAGGAAAACATGCCTTATCAGTTTCTGCACTTTCAGCTTGAGTAATGTTATTAAAGCCAAGCAAGTTGAGGGAAGAGGAGGGAGGGCTGTGTTAAGCTGAGAAAGTCATTGTAATGTCCTATTTGTCAATCAAGTTGAATTTAAATGCAAAACAGAAGCAATGGAATCTCATTTAGTTGTCCTAGAGTTTGGAGCTGATTGTATATACATGTGTGATTACAGCAGTGATGTGGGATGAAACAGACTTTCAAACAGGCACCTAACTAGACGTGAATGATCTTTGACTTATTGCTGAAGTCAATCGTTTGCTGAGCTCCTGCAAGCTGAAGGAGCCAGTTGATGGGCATGTGGTCCAGGCGGTTCATGTCAAGATGGGAAAAATGAACGTGAGAGCCTGTAGAGAGGGAGAAAAAAGTGAAAAAAGTGAAATATTTTTTCCTCACACTCACTTTTTCTCTCAGAGAGAGAGGCTAACTTACCTGGTCCTGCAATGATGGCTCCACCTTGTTGATGTAGGTCACCCTGAAAATCAAATGCAGGACTAGTCATGGCTCTCCATATAGTCTTGATTTGGCCCATAAAAACGCCAGACTTTACATGGGGACTAGGCTGCGCTGAGTTCACAAACACAGACACAAAGACGAAGTTTCATTATCATCATCCAATAGGTGCATGTCACCCAATAGTGTTTCTGCATACCAGAGTCTGTGAATGTCTCGTCTCTCTTCATCCCCAGCTTTTGGTAAATGCGCCTTTCTGGGTCCACATATATTTCATGAGGATACCCCGTGAGCAAGCAGAATGACTACATGAGAGAACAAGGAGAAAGAATACATTTGTCTGGAAAACTACAGTGGCTACTGTGATATTTATAGACACACATCAGACTCTGTAATAGCTACATCTTCCAAGTACTAAGTTAGACCTTAATTCTTTGTGGCATACATTCAACAGAGACTTTGGTTCATATTGCATTGATGGCATAACACGGTGCAGTTTTGATGGCTGCACGTCCATCATGCTGAAGACGCTGTACTGGACTGAGATCTGGTGACTGTGGAGTATAGTGAATTCTTTCTGTTGTTCAATGAACTACTTTACATTATCTGAGCTTTTTGATGTATTATCGTGCTGGAAATACCCATCAGAAGATGGGAAAACTGTAGTCAGAAAGGGATGGACACGGTCAGGACCGATACTCAGAAAGGCTGTGGAGTTTAAATCAATTGGTTCCAAGTGACCCAAGGTGTACCAAGAAAATATGCCCTCCACCATTACACTACCAGCAGACTCATTAGACCAGAATGCAATCCACTATTGTCCAATTTTGGTGAGCCTGTGCAAACTTAGCTGGCAGGAGTGGCTCCCGATGTGGTCTTTGCATATCTTGGTTGTAACAGGTGGCTGTGTGAGTTACTTGTGCATTCTTATCAGCTTGAAGCATTGTGGACATTCTCCTCTCACTTTTGACACAGAGAACTTCTGCTCACTGGATATTTTATCTTTTTTTTTTTTTTGGACTATTCTCTGTAAACCTTAGAGATGACACTGTGGCAAATATAGCAGCCACATGTCAAAATCAGACTCAATTAAATCACCTTTCTTCTGAACTTCAGCAAGTTTTTTTGACCATGTCTGCATGCATAAATGCACTGAGTTGCTGCCATACGATTGACTGACCAGATATATGCTTTATCAAACTGAACAGGTATCTTAACAGAGTGTAGAGTGAGTGTATATACAACAAAATAATTACCTCTATGTGATGATAAGCAGACTGACCGATCACAACCAGTCTAATTTCAGCATCCTGCAACAACACATATGGAATTTTGGATTTGTCATGAACAATTATTTATGTTAATACTCATCAGACATCCTATTGCTGTAACTGAGCACCTTTGCTGCCAGTATATCAGCTGTGCTCTTTGCTTTGACAGCCTCGACTGCACTGGTCCTTACTGAACAGGACTTACCTTCAGTACTTCTCTGGGTATTTTTCCCAAATCATCAACATACTCTTTACAGCTGTAGCACAAGAAATTCTGCAGAGACACATATTACACAACTGTTAAAAATGCTGTAGTGATGAGCAAGAGAGATCGCACTGCATTTAAAAACTCACATCTTGCACCTATATTACATTTATCCCTCTGTCTTCACCTATGGAGAACGATCTCTTCATTCGTCCATTTCCAACATAGCACAGGAAATTCTTGGGGCATCTGGCCAGTTACACTGAGGCACATCTGGTACCTACTTTGATGCCTATCAAGACCCATTTAAAAACGCATCTTAAGGTAGGGTGCTTATGCGGACCCATAACTCATCAGCAAAGTTAAGCCAAATGAAGTATTCCCTACCCGCACAAAAATTATGACCGATTTCCTGTCTTGGTATAGGGTCTTGAACGGAATGGAAACTCCATGCCGGTCGTAAATTAAACAGTCTTCGACGTCTCTGAGATTAATATCCACAAAACAGGTCACATTTTCCTGGTTTCCTTTAGTTACTTGTCGAGTTATTGGTAAAACTACTTCAGCCATTTTATTTTTCTCAAAGGATCCAGAATTCGCAGTGCTGCTATTTTGGGAGTTGCCATTCAGCCTGGAGGAGCTGGTGCCTGGAAAATTCACGCCCATATGCTCTCTCTCCCCACCTCTCTCTCTCTAGGAGAACGAACAGAGACGGAGAGCGCATATTCATTGGATAAACATTGGTTAATATTATCTCAATCTCCGGATTTAGTTGTATAAAAAAGGCAATACAAAACAGAAACTGACCAGTGCGTCAGTGCGCAGGCTGTGACTTCACAATAAAAATTCAAAAATTCAGCAGCGTTTATTTATATATATATTCAGCCCAGTGAACATCACTGCCATGGGAATTTACAGTGAATAACACTTTGAATTGTATAACATCAAGAATATATATATATATAAGGTAATTACTGTGTAATTACTGAACCCTATTTGTGACTTTTAGGTCTTACATTTAAGTCTAAAACTGCTCGGGCGTCTAGACTTTATGTGTTTAATACATTAAACGTCTGGGATATAAACGATGAGTTACATGAATATTTGAAATAATGAAATAAAAGCATAAAAGCAACTTCTGATTAGCTTTGACTTGTTTTATACATGTTTTATGTTGGATGCATATTTTAAATTCACATAATGTACAGATGGTGTAGACATTTAGTAGCTTCAATACAACCAAACCTATAGGTGGAGCTACTTCATTTACAATATAAACTATTATGTTCACGAATAAAATCAGATTAGAAATGAGTGCACGAGAGGGACTGCTCAGAGCCAGTGCTAGATGATTTAGAGAGGCAAGGCTGAGGTGGTTTGGACGTTTTCAAGAGGAGGGATAGTGGATATACTGGACAAAAGGTGCTAAATATGTAGCTCCAAGGGAAGAGGAGGACCAGTAAAAAAATAACTGCAAGAATAAAGGTGTTAAGTCTAGAAATGTATAATGTAGGTAGTGTTTTCTGTAGCAACCACTGTCAGTGGCTTGGGGAGCTTGGATGGAGGATTTTGGGGTAGTTGCCTAGTTTTCCTATAGTTAATATATTCAAAGTTTGCTACTGTTATTTAAGCAAATTATCTAAACACAATACAAAAAGATTCCCATACTGTACTATAATTCCACATTTGTATGTATTAGGAGACAAGAGCGTAATATGTTGGCCCTGTGTTTTCTAATTCAGTTTTTACGGCTTTATTTACGTTTCATTAAAACAACAACAACAACAGCAAAAAGTCAGTCCCCTTGTTGCTTCTTCTCTGTCCCAAAAATCCTGGTAATGTCCCTTCACTCATGGCGAATTACGAATCGCCCTCGTCGGCTTCCTTCCCGCTGCCCTCTCGGTGCGGAAGTGTTGTCCTCAAGAGCAGCAGCAGCAGCAGCAGCAGCGGTACAACCAGAGCTGCTACTGTTTTGGGAAAGCAGAACGGCGATTTAGTGGCCGGTTTTCCTGCGCCCGTGTTTCTCCTGTTGGGGCTCGTCACTACTCATCTTGACCGTGGAGCTTAGCAGTATTATGCGAGCGCAGTGCGGAGTGTGGGAGCACCGTGTGAAGTGGTGAGAAATGATTGCTTTTAAGGCTATAGCTAACTTAGCATCTGGGGATGGAGCAGGCTAGCCTGACAGAAAACTGCGATGCAATCGTGTCTTTATCCCCCTCAAAAACAGCGTGAAGTTGGTGTGAATGTTGAACACAAATCTGCGGCGATTCCAGGCAAACCGCAGGCGTCTCATTAGGTCTGCTTTGGTGTTTCTATATGCTAAACAAATGACCACCTGTTCACTGTTTACATCTCTGTGTTTTGATTCTGCAGCCACCAACCGGTGCTGCACCGCTGCAGTTATCCGACGAGATTTTTCACGGCCTCAACGAACGTGGATCAATAAAAATAAAAATGTGACTGTTTTTAAGACATAACACCAGTATTTTATTGCTGTACTGTGTTGTTGGGCTGTCCGGTGCTGAGTTCAATGACACGTGTGCTTGCTGTCAGTTTTGCCCAACGTCATGTCTGTTTCAGCAGAAAAGACAGTCCTGATTGTTGTTGATGTACAGAATTAGGCTCAGCTTTTTCTTTTCTTTTTGTGTTGAAATCTGTGCTCACGTGTCATTATTTACACGAGCCCACTATGATCACTGATACATCCTGACTTTCAGATTAAGTTAATCTCACTCTCCACCCTGTGTGTGTAAGCCAACTCTAGCATTATCTTGTAAAGTTCCCATCTTTTGTTGAGCATTCTTTCACTGCAGCTATAAAAACACAAAGAACATATTTAGTTGAAACAGAAAGCCTTAGAAATACTGCAGCTGTGAAGGATGGGTATTAGATTTTCCCAAAGGTTCATGTTGACTTTGCCTTTAGGGACAAGGGGAACATTAAAGCAGCTAATAAAATGACAGGCTTTATAAAGCACGAAAAAAGCCTCATTATAAAAGGAGATAATGATAATGATAGCTGTTAGTGATCCTGCAATTTTCCCATATTACTTTATTTATGCAGTGCAAAACATTGTCAGTGAAAAGACATTTTTTTCTTAATTGATGAGACACATCTTTACGCATGAAATTGTATTAAAAGTATTATATTGTTATTTTAAGCAAAAGAAAGGATATCTTCTGTTCTCTTAGTTATATAGGGGGTAAATAATTAGCCTAAGCTATGTTTATGTACTAACTACAGGAAATTCGTAGTACTGAGGATGGAAATGATAAAATTCTTCTTTTAACTGAATAGCTTTTCTTCATTTCACATTTTTTTTTATTGTCAAATCTTAACGTTACATCTTTCATAGAATTTTCATATCATGACAAACTAGCATCCTTTTCTCTCACACCATGAACCTCCTCTGAGATCTTTCTCTTTTCCTCCTGCCTGGCAGCTCCATATTTAACACCTTTTGTCTATTAGATCCACTAACCCAGTGCTGCACATGTTTAAACCATCTCAGCCTTGCTTCTCTAACTTGGCCTCCAAACCTTCTGCTCATATGCTCATATATAATCCTGTTCATTGCTGGTCACTGCCAATGAAAATCTGAGCGTCTTCCACTCTGTCACCTCCAGCTTGGCCTCCTGTTAGTGCCTTATATACACACACACACACATATATATATATATTTTTTTTCCAATCATTTTTTCTATTGTTCCAGAGTTTCCTTGAATCATCTATATGGGCCATCTTTTTTCGAAAAATGGTTACCGCCTGAAGAAGAGGACACGCAAGTTGCATCACAGGAAGAAGAAGAAGAGGAACTGTTTTCTGCACGGGCCCTGCATGCTCTGCTTTATCGTCCACAGCAACAGCGGTGGTTTTGACGACGAGAGCGACCACTTCGAGGCCAACGGGTGTCGTCACAACAGCGTCACTGGAATCAGCGTCCCAGGTGTAGGCGGAGTCGGCATCGGTGCGGCAGCTGCCACGAAGCTTGCGGAGCGATACGCAACTCTCACATCTCCGGAGGACTGCTCCAAGTTCTTGTTGTCACCGAGGGAACTTGCTATCTGGGAGGGCCAGGGGAGGAGCCTTTTGTCAGCCGTTCCTGCCAAACTAATTCCACCACCAGGCCTCTTCCTAACCGCTGGTGTGTCTGTGACTGTGCCCATACCTGTGCCTGTGCCTGGCTGCACCAGTGATTACACAGAGATGGTAGGCATCCAGTTTGGAGCTCTGATTCCTAATTAATATAGGTTTTTAATGATTTTCAAATAACTGTATTCCATATTTATTTACATTTAACAGTGCCCCAACCTTTTTAGTAACAGGGTTATAAGCTACAGATTTCACACGAGAAATGTTTAAAGGTGCTTTAAACTTGCTTAAAAATAATATTATGTAGTTTTTATCAGGATCAAAAAGGTAAACGTTGAATTTTCTTTGTCCTTAAATATCTCTTCACAGTCAAAGCTGTGGTGTTTCTAGTGCTTCTTTTATTTTGTTCTTATTGAGGATCCAGACTCAGGGGGGCTGTTTTCATAAATTTCTTTCTGTCTGTAATTGTATCTAAAATCTGATTCTAAGTGACTTATCCGTGTGTGTGTGTGTGTGTGTGTGTGATTGCAGGTGTGTAAGAGGAAGTGCTCAGAGGTGCAAAGGTGCACCCCTTGTAAGCAGCCGCGCTGTGCCTTCGCTGCTCCTGATGGAGGGCTGGAGAATGGAGGTGGTGGTGAAGCGGCCTCGAACTCTGAAACAGGCCACTGCCACCTTTCCCTTTGCCCGCTTCCCTCCTCATCTTCCTCCTCCGCTTCATCTTCTTCCTCACCTGCTGACGGCTGCTGTGGGTTGGGTCTTCACGCCGATTTGTCCCACAGTTCCGACTCGTCCCCGCCCTGCGCACATAACTATGACGACTGCCAGGCAAGAAGTTCTGAAGCTGCTGATCACTTGAGTATCAACCATCTGCCTTCCTCCATCCTCCTTAAGGTCAGAAAAATGGTTTTATTTAAGGTTTTCACGTGGTTTGGTGCAGGAAAGGATACTGAAAACTAATATCAAATTGACAGGAAACATGCTGCTTTTAAAGTCTGGTTTCATATTTTTGACGAATGAGTATGAATTGTCGTCTGATGGCTTTTAAGGGACTGAAAACACCCTTTTTTCCCCTTACAGGTGCTGTCTCACCTGACAGTAAAGGAGCGCTGTCTTTGTGCCTCTCTGGTCTGTAAGTACTGGAGGGACCTCTGCTTGGACTTCCAGTTCTGGAAGCAAATTGACCTCAGTGGCCTACAACAAGTAAGAGACACAGTTGTCTAAAATAAAATCGCAAAGAACAGGAAGCTTTGATTTCTGTGCTGATTTTCGTGTCTTTTTATGCTTGCTTCCCAGGTAAATGATGATCTTCTGGTGAAAATAGCTTCTCGGAGGCAGAACGTGACAGAGATTAACATCTCGGATTGCAGGGGGGTTCATGACCACGGCGTGTCCTCCCTGGCTTCACAGTGTCCTGGCTTGCAGAAATATACCGCCTACCGCTGCAAGCAGCTGGGTGACATTTCTTTGTGTGCTTTGGCTACACACTGCCCTCTTCTGGTGAAGGTGCATGTGGGCAACCAGGACAAACTGACAGATGCAGCACTGAAAAAGGTATGGATTCAGAACTAGTGTAGACACACAATGGGCCTCATTCACATATGTGCATATAAATGTTCTTGTCCTGTGCAAAACGACCGATACACGTGCAAAATATGGTTCTATTTATGATACATGCGCACCAGTTTTGTTAGTGCTGCAATGAGCATACTGCAACATGCTAGTTAACATGTTTATCTAAAAAAAAAAGAAAAAAAAAAGATGCTGAATACTGTTTCGTACCAGAACATAACAAAAAGAAGAAAGCAGGTGCAGGACAAGGGTCTGTCAGCCCAAGATGAGTAACTCGCGGCAATTATTCTTCAGCATCTGTGGGATAGGGCCAAGAAATTAGACTTTAACTGATGACATCCAACAAGAAAGGAAGTCACTTTTAAGAGAGAGATGAGATGAGATAATATCTATTAGATTATGCTTAAAAACTGTACCTTTAATTGTAATCACACAGTTTATTGTGTATTTTATTCCTCTTCTGGGTGCTTTTGTTATTAAGGGGTTTTGGATAACTTTAAATAATCACTAAAAAGAAGAAAACAATCAGCATTTTAATAAGTTTAAAAATGTGTGTTTACATTTTCGAGACAGCCAAACCTTCATCATTTCTTCAAATATTCATGTTCAGACGTTCGTAGAGTGCAAACAAATTCAGGAAAGAAAATAATGAGGACTCACAGATTTGGGATTGGAGCGTTCATTCGCTTGGTTTATTTGCAGATTTGTGTACATATTTTTTGTGAACGAAGTCTGGTAGACACGAATCTCTAGTTTAAATAAAAAGCAAATGCATACTCCAGTCATATCGGCTTAGTGAAGATTTTGAGTATTTATCTTCTGTGCTTCCCTTTTTTTTAATTTTTAATTTTATTTTTTACGTCAGCTGGGGGAGCACTGCAGTGAGCTGAAAGACATCCACTTGGGTCAGTGCTACGGTATCTCAGATGACGGCATCATGGCCTTGGCGAGAGGATGCCCTAAACTGCAGAGACTCTACTTGCAAGAGAACAAAATGGTCAGTTTCAACCTTCTGGTGTCATACTCAGCGCTATCCCCTTTCTCTCACTCTTGGTATGCTCTTGGATACTTTCTCTTACAGGTGTGCTCTTTGCATTCATCTTGTATGGGCTCTAAACAGAGTACTGTTGCTTTGTCTCCTGTCTTGGTTACGGCTAATAAGCCATGCATTATTATAGCCCACTCAGCACGCCTTCTTCCAATAACTAGGTCAATGTCTTGAAGGTTTGCTGGGCAGCTTCTGTAATGATACACAGATTTATTCATTTCTGTCCTTCAGCATGTTCTCACTCAAGCTTGGCCGACAAACATTTTGCAGGGGCACTTTAGTTTTTTTTTTTTAAACATACAGCTCGAATCTGCAAATAGCGGCGCACAGTGGAAGCGGTTAGTTGCAAGTGTTGGACTTGTTTTTAGGTGGTTTTGTTTATTGTAATC
>VUQR01017385.1:0-19209 GCA_015108515.1 Hemichromis elongatus
CCCCCCCCCACCACCACCACCACACACACACACACACACACACACATACACACACATACACACACACCGTGACTGTATGATTGTATATCTTGTAAATATCTATTGTTATATATATTATGTATATAGTATATATATATTTATATTTTTGCACAGTCGAGGAGCATGTCAGGTTCATTTCACTGCGTGTTGTACCTGTATAACCTGCATGTGACAAATAAAGAATCTTGAATCTTGAAAAAGACAATAAGAAAAAGACAGGACACCACTGCAGCATTATAACATTCATTTACAGGTTGGAGTTAATGGTCTGACAAGCACCATTCTTCAGGCAGACTGCTTTAAAATACATTTTACTGCTAATGCTTCCGCTCTTTTATCAGAGTGAAATTTTGCATAAAGCACTTTTAGAGGACGATTTCTCAATAAGCCTACTCTACGTTTACTAATGGATTTGAGTGCTTATATCACTGCTGTTCACTCACACGGTGTGTAGAATTCAGTCTGTAAGTCAGCAGGATAGAGATCCCTCACAGTTGCGCCATCATCCTCCCCTTTATCCAACCAACGGCCACATGGGAAGCGCATCCTCTGACCCTGTGAAGGGGCATCAATGTCGACCCAGTCCAAGAACCAACCAGATGAACCCCCTGATTATAAAAAAAAGGTTTGTTTTTTTGTACAGTGCAGTGCTTATGTATATATGACTGCTTTGTTTGTTTTTGAACAGTACGTTCTTTCCCCACCTGAGTTGTCGTGCCCAATTCGAACTTTCACCAGGTCGCCCAGATCTACGGCCTCCACAGTAAACTCATTGATCATCCCCTGTTCAAACTTATTTTTGTAGTTTTTACAAGCCTTTAGATTGATGATCCCTGTGGGTGACATGCACATTTTTAAAATTCAGACATTTATCATTTAGCCAGTAACAGCGAAGCCACCATAATGCAGGGATGATGCTCAACTATCACACCTGTGTCATCATTTTCACCAAAGAGGATGGCGAAGACATTGGCATCAGTTCCAGCATACTTCTTTTCTCCAGTTTTTATCTTAAGAGTATATGTAGTAGACATAGCTGCAGGATAAATTTATCATGTAAGTATATCAAAACTTTCACCTTCACTAATCTTATCCCACTGAGGTGTAAACAAGCTTTGAAGCTTCATTACATTTCTGCTCGAGGCCCAGAGTGCCACTCGTGCCCTCATCGTCATCCTTCCTCATGAAGGCCTCATCCACGGGAACCAGCTCTCTCGCTATCTGCCCATCATCTTCATCAACTGCAAGCCACCGGTTACAAGGGAAGTAGTATCTACAGAAGAAGAAACACCTCTGTTCAACACTGCAAGATATAATGCTGTTAATTTACTCTTCCAAACTCTTTAATGGTTGTTTACTGTCAGAATCCAGCTGAATAACTAAGCAAAACCCACATGACTGTATGTTTGTGGCACCTACGTTGTATCCTCTTTTGTGTCCACTATTTCAACACGATCCAGGTACCAAGAGGAGTAAGACTTATTGTTGTCATGACGGATTCGTAGCTTCTTCAGAGGGCCCAGATCAACGGCGGTCAGGATGAAAACATCCTCCTGCAAAATACAGCAACTAATTCAACTGTTTTTATTTAAAAGTGTTTATTTAAAGGACCCAAAGTGACTCTGGAGCAGAAATTCATCTGGAATCACAAGAGTGTTAACTGACAGAAGGAAAGTTGGTTTGAAACAGTACCGAATTATATGAAAGCTCTGAAACTTTACAAAGGAAAGACAGAAAAGACACAAATATAAAATATATATCAAAAATGGAATGCAATGCCTCCCGATGTGCTGCTGTATGTTTGATCACATTAATCACAAATGCATTATTAGAAGAAGCATGCAAGCAAAAACCAAGGTAATATGAAAAATGCCTGTTTCTGGGAAGCTGTGTAAAATGTAAAGATGAACATAATGCAATGATTTGCAAATCATTCAACCCCCATATTTACCTGAAAACAGTCAAAGACAACTAAAAAAACAAACAAACAAACTTTAATTGAATTTGATACCAGCAGGTTTAAAAAAAATATCAGTTACATTTCCAATTTTTCCTACTGTCTTGCAGCCTCTTATAATAACTGAGGAGGTTTTTCTCCTTGGTAAAGGTTTTACTTGAGGGCTTCTTTGTTTGGACATTATGTATAATGTTTTGAAAGTAGGCCATTTAGTTTAGCAAACAGACAATTTTACTTTTGTTTTTACAATAAAGTCGTGTTGCTCACACTACAGCAGTACCTGCATGCGGTTTGACATTGTCCTGCAAGGCTGTCCTGAGAAATCATCATCTGTATGGCTGCATATGATTTGAAATTGTCTTGCGGAAACATCTGGAGGGTTTCATATGTTTTGCCATAACTTGTATGTACTGTTCAGCCATAACAGTGCCTACATGTGCAAATGATGTTTTCCCCCCCACCAGTTTATCTTAAATATGTTTGTGGCTAGAGAAGGCTGCAGTGTTTCTGGATCAAATTTTATAAATGTTGCATAGTGTAGTATCCACTTTGGTCAGTGGTGTTTACTGACAACAATTTTTATAAGTGCTTCTGTGTCAAATACAGTGCTTTCCGCTGCATGCCACTATTCTATATCCTCTGAATTTTAAAATATTATCCATTGAGGATAAAAAAATCCCCTAATTCTTTGCAACTGTTTGAAATGCAATTGTATCCGTCAAAATTCAGTAAAAGTACACATTTAAACAGGTTTTGTTTTTTATGCTTTTCCTTTATATAATTTTTTAATTAAATTCATTGTCTAAATGATTTGCAAGTCAATCCTTTTTTTCACCTTCTCAATTATGTTGAAAAAGGAATAGATTGATAGACTGCTGGTCATACTCCACAGCAAACAGTTATGGTAAATGGTCTGTATTTATATAGCGCTTTACTAGTCCCTAAGGACCCCAAAGCGCTTTACATTTACAGTCATCCACACACTGGTGAGCTACATTGTAGCCACAGCTGCCCTGGGGCGCACTGACAGAGGCCAGGCTGCCGGACACTGGCGCCACCAGGCCCTCTGACCACCACCAGTAGGCAACAGGTGCCCAAGGACACAACGACTGAGACTGTCGGAGCTGGGGCTCGAACCGGCAACCTTCCGATTACAAGACGAACTGCCAACTCTTTGAGCCACGATCACCCCGTTGAATGAATATGTGAGCTGCAGTTCAATTTCTTCATGATAATGTGACAAGGATGGCACCATTTGTTTGCTCCCTTGTCTCTTCCACTTGCCACTCCTGGATTTATTTCTGTATGCCCCATCCCCTGCTTGTTATCCTCTGATTTCTGCAGGGATGTCTGTTGTTGTTATTCCGGTCGTCATGCAACGGCAGCACATTTAATAAAAATGGTAATAAGGGGTCGAGAAAACAGAGCAGAAGTCTCCCAAGCAACATGTCCAGGGATGGCAAAAAAACCCAACAAAAAACAAAAAACAGGACCAGCAATAAACTAAACAAACCAAGTGTGACAAGAAAAAGTAAAAGAAAGCAAAAAAGGAAGGAAGAAAAGGTGAGAAGGAGAGAGAGGTGGGGCTGTTAAGGAAATATTCAGTGTAGTTCACTGTTAAGGCACTCACTCGTGAGTAAAATATAGTAATTTTTTTTTTTTTACATTGCATCACATAAATGTGTTGTTTTTATTAAAAATTTGTGTTGGAATTAAGGTCCAATTTTGACCAAAACAATCTCATTACAAGGCTCATTTGGTTAGTTGGTGTTTTTTCCCCCCATGATGCTAAAAGAAGAACCACTCCCTCGTAGAACAGAGGGTGAAACTGATTATTGAGGAGCTCTAATTCTCTTTCTTAAATTTTGTTATAATATGTATGCCTCTTAATCTCTTTAATTAGAAAGATGATTTTGGACAGAATTAAAAAGAGAAAAGGTGTAGATGTTTGTCAACAACAGAGCAAACATTCCCACTCACTGAATGACAACGGGCTTTTTACTTGTGTCTTAGAAACAGACCCCTTTTCCATTGAAGTCACCTCTATGTTCTTAGCTGTGCAGCTGTGAAAATTAATTAGCAGGTGTGGATAAAGTATGGAGTAAAAGTAGTTCGGGTTCATTGACACAGAGGACTTCTGTGTGTCCCTTGCCTGCAGGAGTGTTTGTAATCCTACCAGAATACACTCCCACCTACACCTCAGTGGAACATGGCTGAATCTTTGACTAACAGCTGGTTAATTTTCACCATGTCTTTAAATCTCAATGATCAGATTGTTTTTTTGGAATCGTACAAATTAAGAAGTGATTGTGTGTTTCCTTTGTTACCTGCCCTCGCTCAAATTTATTGATGTTGTCAGAATTCTTCAGGTAGCGCTCTCCGGTGTCTCCGTTTTCCCCATAAATATTAATGTAGACATTGGCGTCGGTCCCGGCTCCCATCATGTCACCAGTGAAGACACACACTTCATAGGTGTTGACTGCCAGACAAAACAAGGGTTCAATTATTAACACGTTGTTAACCTGTCATACATGTCCTCCAAGTAACTGTGTCAACCAATTATGGCTAAAACACAACACTGAAGATGCAATAATGATGGCATAAATAAAAAGACATTTTAGTTCTTTGTTGGTTATTAGCTGTAGCTAACTGAAGTTTCTTAAATGACTAAAAATGGGATAAAGTGGTGTGGGGAAGTCTTGTTCAAAAAGATGAATAGGTACATGTAGACAGTCACTGGAAAACTGATAAAAAATACACCTGCTTTAAACCTGTGTCTTAAATAATTAATTATGTGCAGAGAATGGATGCATATGGAAAGAAGAGGTGCTCTTTGAATAAAATTTACCTTTTCTTCTCGCTAACATTAAAGACATACTGTTGAATCTTTTGGTTTTGGTTGATTTAATAATATTATTATGTGCAACGTAATCATGAATTTCATCCAGCACTGGTATGCTTCCTTTGCTCTGAATGCATTATTCATCTGAAAAGGCATTTGAATTCAATGCAGTAGATTTGCACATAGGGAGGTAACTAAGGAGTGCACACAGTCAGCTAGACTGCAAAAGTTGATGCCAGTCATTAATAACATAAAAAAAAAAATATGAAAATTTCAAGCACTGAAACTGTAATATGCTCCAAACTCAAAGATGTGTTTAAAGAACATATGCAATTTCTCAAAATAAGCTTTGTACTGTTGCATTTTTTATATAATTTAAAGAGAGGGTTCATGGACCAGCAACCAGAGCTGTGTGCGAATTATTCGTTTTGCCTGATGCTATCAGTGCATGACTAGCAGCGTCATTTTGCTGTAGGTGGTATATTTAAAAGAGTGATTTTGGTGCATTTTTATCGTGGAGTATGCAAGGAGAAAGGGTTTTGTTTTGTACTATGTTGCAGATCCATTGCCATTGAACTAGCAGGAATTATTATTATGATGATTATTACTACTAGATATATCATCATCATCATTATGAACTGTGTTAAATAAAACAAAACATTTAACAGTTTTATTCATTAAAAGCTTGTTCATTTAGTACCTTCCATCTCTTCTGCATCTTCAGGCAGGAGCTCCACCACCAGCTCGCCATCTTCCTCTCCTCCAGCCAACCAGCGTAAACAGGGAAAATGATATGTCAACACCACTTCTTGCATCTCCTCGCCACCCTCCTCATCCTCATCTTCATCTTTCTTCTTTTTCTTCTTTTTTTTCTTGTCCTCCTTTTTCTTCTCCTTGGGCACCAAGGTCATGATTAGATGTTTCACGTCCACTGTCTCCAGGAACCAGCCAGATCCAATGCCGGCGCCATTGTGACCGATGCGAATCTTAAAGATCTTTCCGACATCTTTGGCCTCTATCTGTCAAACAATTGGAAAACTTTGATTCAACATTTGGACAGTTAATTCTGCATGCAGGTTAAACTATTGCAATAGATTTGGAGTTTTGGAAATCATAAAATCAAGATTTGAAACCTTAAATATTTCAATGGTATTCCGTTCAAAGTTGTTGGATCTGCTTTCGAGTGTGAGAACCTCTGTCTTTCCCTTGTCCCCGTAGATTTGGATGAAGACTCCAGCATTTGTGCCAGCAAACACCACATCTCCAGTCACGACTGTTATCTCATAGTTCATTACTAGAAAATGCAGATGAATGTGAAAGTGAATGTGCAGCAATGGGGTTAGCACATACACTATATATGTGTAAGCTTATATATTTAAAACTCCTTGCATAATATTTCAGTTCAGTGTAGTTGTTTTTAAATAGTAGAAATTCACAAAAACCTTTATCTCAAGGTGTTTTATATTGAGGCCTACAATATAATTTTTTTTTTTAAATAACCCAACAAAGAGACAACTTCCTATGAGCTAGCACTTGGTGATGGTGGGAAGGAAAAACTCCCTTTTCCAGGAGAACCAACCCCAGGAAAGGGGCAGCCACTTGCTATGACTGGTTGGAAGAAAAGACAGCAAAAGACACACTGGGAGAGAGAGGCAGAGTTTAGTAATTACTAGTGGTGTATAAAAACAAAAAGAGAGAAAAGATTGGAAAATAAATGCTCAGCCCCCTGAGACCTGGGACTATAGCAGCATAGCTGTTCGGGTTCACTTCACCCATCCCCAACTAAGCTTTGCTGAGAAGGAAAATTTTGAGCTTAGTCTTTAAAGTAGAGAGTGTCTGTCTCCCAAATCTGAAGTGGGAGCTTGGCCCAGTCTACTTTAGGAAACTCTCAAAAGCACAAGGAACCCTGCAGTCTGAGAGCGAAGCGTTCTATTGGGATGATATGGTACTATGAAATCTTTAAGGTAGAATGGTACCTGATTTGTCTAGGCTTTGCATAAACCCTAGTTTTGTACTGAATTCAGAAGAAGAAATTTAGACACATCCAGAGATGTTCATAAATAAAGCTGAGTATCATCTGCATAGTAATAAAAATATATCCATTAGTTTCTAATAATACCATCCAGTGGATGCATTGTTTGAATAAAACTGGTTTCAGCACAGAACCCTGAAGGGCTCCATTATTAACCTTGGTATGTGAAGAAGACTCCCCATATACATGAACATAATGGAGAATTTACAAGACTTTTGACTTAATTGTTTAAATAGTGTTTGTTTGTTTTTTCTTCCTGTGCATAGCTCTTATGGTGATTGTTTATGTTACCTACATTGTTCTACATCCAGGATCTCGCTTGGGTAGATCTCCACCGTTGTCTTGCCATCAGCCTCATCTTCGTCCAGCCAGCGGTGGCTGGGGAACATGTAATTCTTTCCATGGACTGGAACCAAAATTTGAACACTGTCCAAGAACCAGCCCGCACGCATGCCTTTGTTAGTGTGGCCAATCAGCAGACGGTTGATCTGGAAGAATAAATAAATGACACCAATTACATTTTATTAAAGATATTTCACACAGAATTTCTGAAAGGTCACAGGAAAAACCAAGACAATCAAATCTATGTGTTTTTTTTCCATTCTACTTTAGCAAATATACCCTGATATTTGGTGCAAACTGAATACAAAATCATTATACTACTGACAATTATTGTTGCTAAGCCACTTTCCACAAACAGACACTGCAAACATTGTTTCTAGGATGTGTTTGTGAACAGCAACCAAGCAACAGTAATTAGCAGTAAGTGGACATATGGATTCAGACTACAGTTAAGATCTTTTTTTATTAGAATACTGATTGTATTACTCTGTAATAGAATAGACTGAATCACAAAAGGCTATGTGTGTTTCATAAGTGAGAATAGGTCTTTAGTAAAGCTTCTCATAGTACTATAGTAGTGTGTAAAAGTCTCTAGCCACCTCTCATTTATAATCTTTATAATTTGCAAGGAAAATTGGGAAATAGATTTACTGAAAAATGTACAAACCTGAGTGAAAATATAGCACATATAGCTAAAAACAGAGTCTGTACAATTCAAACAAGGGAATCACCTTTTTGGTGCAAATACATTTACACAATCTTCATAGAAGTAAAATATAAAGAACTGAAGGTTCAAGACTTATGAATAGTACTTTACATCAGCATCAACATCAAAGGACAAAAACCTGTCCAATGTCAAAGGTTTCCACTGTGAAGATGTCAACACGGCCTGTTTCAAAGTAGTTCCCCAGGTTGTTGGCAGAGACCACCAGCATCATCTTACTGGTGTCCCCTTTCTCTCCATAGAGCTTCACAAACACATCAGAGTCAGAGCTCCCTCCGGGGATGTCGCCTGTCTTCACAGCGATGTGATAGTTGGTATCTGACACACACAGAGAACAAATATAAGCATAACAATGAAATTCAAATGTTACCAAAATGCCAGACTCCTTTAACTTACTGTAAAGACGCTGTCCTTCTGTGAATGGAACTAATTCTCTGACAATCTGTCCATCATCCTCGTTGCGGGCCAGCCATCTGCATGTCACATTCAGTAAACAAACTATTACCTCATCCATTACACACACACACACACACACATGCACAGCTATGAGTTTAACAACTATTATGTATATACTTGCAAAACATGTTTTTAGGAAAACCTGCTTATTCGTGTTATTATCCAATCATTGTTTTATGTGCCAGCACTGCAGTAAATAAAACTTTCAGGGTCAGGATCTTTAGTTTATGTGCATATCAAAAGAAAGAAATGAAGCAGACTGTCTTTAAAGAAGTGTTCCTAACAAAGTGGCAAGTTAGTGTCAATTTTATTTCCCCGCAGTAACTGTGACTGATGAGAGCACCTGTTGCAGGGGAACTCCACAGCATTTGCCTCAGCTTGTCCTTCCTCTCTTACAATCACTTTGTCAAGAAACCAGGCACTGCCTCCACCTTTACCATCATGTCCAATTCTCACCCTGCGGATCTGTCCAATGGCCACCGCCTCAATTAGAAACTCATCCAACTAAGAAAGACACACAATAAGATTGGATGAAGATGTGACTTTTAAATAATAAACACACGAGTGAAGCTTTCTTCATGCACTCTATGTTTAACAGTACAGTACTAAATATACATACACTTCCTTTCTCAAACTTGTTGACGTTGTTTTTGCAGTTGATCAGGTCCCTGTCTCCTGAGTCACCTTGGTCTCCAATTAGATTTATAAAAGCAGATGCATCTGTACCGCTACCACTGACCGTCCCCGTGCAGACAGTCACTCTGTATTTAATCACTGCAGAGCACAATAACATAATTCATCATCGCTTACATTCTTCTTCTTGTTTAGCTAATAAGATTTGAGTTGTTCATGGTGAATGTGGATATACGTACAGGGCAGAGGCTCAGCAATAAGTTCTCCGGTGGCGGGAAGCTCTCTCACAACCTCGTTATCATCTTCATTAGTATCCAGCCACCGCTCACAAGGAAATGTATACTTCTCCTTCGTTAATGTTTTCATTAATGTTGCCTATATGAATAATGATAATATTGATTTCTGATTCTATCTATTGGAGCTGAGGATGCTGAATTTTTTTTATTAGCTCAATTCTTATGTTTGCTAGGCTAGAATGCCTAAAAACTGTCTGTTTGAGATTTTAGAATTTTTAAGAAAACACATATAGGTATGGAAATGTCCCAGCTGATATAATTTAACGCATTACTAGATTTGAAAAATTCTCACCTTGCTTAGATGCCATCCTCCAAAAGGATTCCTCTTTTCGTGCCAAATACGGAGTTTGGTCAGTTTTCCCAAATCAGCAAGTTCAACCTGTGATTTTACCTCAAGGTTAAGCCACGTATTACTGTGTGCAGCCTCAACATCTGGCGTGCTAATACTGATGTGTGTATTACTGAATTATAGGATACTTACCATAAATCTGTCAACTTGACCTTGTTCAAAATTGTCTGTCTTGTTGTCCAGCTTGATCTCGTCTGACTTGCCCTTTTCTCCGTACACCTGGAACAAGATATCAGTGTCGGTTCCTGCGCTGGGCAGGTCCGACGTCCAGATCCACAGCGACCATGGATGCTCTGAGGAATGTGAACTCAAATCATCATCTTAATTAGGACTGCCATAGCTTTTCATACCTTAGAAACTGCTGGTGTCCCATTTTCATCATCATAATTTGTTTGTCACTGTGACTAAGAGCTCATCCATTTGCCTGGATTGCTTTGGCAGAATGAAAATAAGTATGCTTTACACATTTGAGGCAAGTAGGAACACAAAGTCTCTGGAAGCAGTTTTTGACAAGAGCTTAAAGATGTCAGGGGAGCAGCTGAAAATGCAGTTTTGCTCATTAAAAATCTTCTCAGGACGCAAACTACCATTTTGAGGTGATTGTAGCAGACAACTCCCAACTGTGATTTTTTGTGATTGTGAATGGGCATGAAGCTGAGCAGTGGACGAATGCCCACTTTACAAATTCATGTTGAAATTATAAAAGTCTGCTGTTTATGTTTGTGGACCAGATGAAAACAAATATAATACATGACAACTGCACTCAGCGGTGACATGTCTTCAAAATAGATATTGGACTTAATTTCACTCACAATTTCACACAAAGCAGAATAAAGACAGGCTGCCTACTGAGTCATTATGCAAATTTGTGTTACATGTGATGCGGTTGTGAGTTCATTTACTGAGTGATTCAGGAAATGAATAAAAGTGGAAATGACAGCATTAGCTGCCACTGCTGACTAGCCGTAATTACTGACATTCAGCTCACTTTTCTGTCTCTTCTGCCTGAGTGAGACCATCTCGTAGAGCTCTCTCTCTATCAGTCCATCTCCCTCCTTTTCATCCAGCCATTTGCTGCATGGGAAAGTCTGCTCTATTCCAGTGAATGGGCAGTAGACCACAACCTGCGAAGAACACAAGTTCTGTTAAACTATTTAACTGAAAATGAACTCTTTTTAATGCATTTAAGGGTTCTTGTGAAAATGTACCTTCTCGCAGTACCACCCAGTACTAAGCCCTCTGTTGTCGTGTCCAATAGTGACTCTGCTCAGGGGACTGAGGAGTGCAGCAAGCTCAACATTAAAGATGTCTGTTAAGTCCCGTTCAAACTTTCCTCCTTCCAAAAAGACCTCGATTAAGCACAACAGAGAAAAGTTTAAGTCTGGTTTGTTCACAGAGAACCTAATTCATGCTCACTAGTCAGAAAATCGTGTCATGTGAAAACAAATGTAATGCATCTGAGTGTTTTATGTCATTATTTGAATCAATAAAACAAAAAAACAGCACAAAGACACAACATTGATCTGCAGTGATACATACACATTCAGTTCAATTCAATTTTATTTACACAACGCCAAATCACAACAACGGTTGCTTCAAGGCTTTTTGTATTGTAAGGTAAACCCTACAATAATACAAGAGAGAAAACCCCAATAATCACATGACCCCGTAAGAGCAAGCGCTTTAGAAAACTCCAGCAGAATCAGGCTCAGGGAGGGGCAGCCATATGCTGGGACCCATTGGGTTGATCGGTGACAGGATGTTTGTAATTTTAAAGATATGTCCACTGAAGGACATGTCCTGGTCAAAAATGACTCCATGACTCCTCACAGTGTTCTTGGAGGCCAAGGTAATGCCATTGATAGTTGGTATTATTACAAAAACAAAAGCACATAAACATGAAATTGATGAGCTTTTAAATTGGTAAATTGGCAAAAGTTACCAAAAAAGTCCTTTAAATGACTCCTCAAACACTAAAATGCAATTTATAGAATAAATAAAATGTGCTGCCTGGGAAAAAAGGGGGTTTACTTTCTGTATCGCTATGACAGTTATAGAGAGTAAAAATAAGCATAGTGGATTGATCTCATCTGTAATTAATTCATGCCTGGGGATGGTTTAAGTTACAAAAGCAAGGTGAAACCAGTGAGGCAGCACCTCAGCTAATTGGAGCCACTTAACTGGACCAGTCTCTCAACTCAAGTCTTCAAAATTATCCCTCTTTTATATATACTTTAGATTCAGGTAGTCACAAAAATGGGAGAATACCCCCCCGGATTAGAGAAGAAAAACATTGCATTAAAGAAAAACACTTACAGAGAACCACTGTACTTAAGGGCACCTTTAACAACTCTGTTTCCATCAAGCTCAAGGCAAAAGTTCAGTAAGGAAGATCTGCATTCACTCATCTGCCTAGATTCCTGGGTGTTTGGGCTGCTAGTCTATTCTGTCAATTCAGTTCTGTCATGATCACTCTAGTCCAATTATTTTCTTGCCCGCCTTCTGCGAGTCGGTCAGCCTTTGTTCTGCGCTTTAAATCTCAGTGCTCTTATGTTGTTCTGTTTTTCAGATGCCATCTTCAATTCACCCTGGCTGGACAGAGATCCTTATCCAAGTCTCCACAGGTCCTGTCCTACTTCCTACCACAGTTGGACTCTGCTCTGAGATGTGTCTTCATTGGAGTCTAATTACCAAAAAGTTAATTTATTTTAATAAATAATGCTCAGTTTCTTAAAATGATCTCTCCTTATAGAAATGAAAATAATGACTCCTGCAACACGTATTAGTAACATGCTCTCTGTCCTGTGTCTTGTATTTCCTCTTTACCTTCCCACTGTTCTTCAAGCCTTTCGTGCCGTGCATCACAATGTGGATTTTGGAGTTGGTCCCAGCACCCCGGATGTTTCCTGTCACAATCTGGACATTGTACACAATACCTGTTGGATACAGTTACATGTTAGCTTATCAGAGGTAGTGCCAGTGGGTCACCATGGTTCACAGCACCCGTACTCCCCAGGATACGAGCAAGACCAGATAACCCAGATCTAAACATTAGTAGGCTGATCCAAGAAGTAATGCTTACACAGCTTTCTGGCAAGCTTAGTCTGCAGTTATTTATTAATAGTTAATAATTAATTAAAACTGAGGAAAACCTTTTTGTAAAACAGCTCCCAATTGTTAACTATCCCTGAAGCTGCCATTGTGTAAACTTGTTGAATTTTCTCAGGCTTAAAAACCAATTTTCCAGATTTCATCGTCACCTGTGGGCTGATTCCCCCCAACCAAAATGTCCCTCTGGATCTTCCCATCATCCTCATCGATGGCAAACCAACGGCTGATGGGGAATTCATACACTAGTTTGTTTCCAAGGTCATCTACTATCACCTGTAAATAAAATATATATACAATTTTCAGTATGATTCGTCACACCAGAAACTGCAAAGATCAAAAATCCTAAATAAACTGAGATACCAGTGCGTCATCTTCTCATGTGCTTACTCAGTACAGGTCACATTAGTACAATGGTATGAGCCATCTTACAGAGAAAGTTACAGTAGAAGGATGAAATGAGGCAGAGCATTCCGAGTTTCAAATGACAGTTTCTTAATTTAAGGCTGGAAAGCTGACTGAGCACATTTGTCTGCTGCTGAGGTGAAACATGCAAGATTGTCATTCAGTATCTGCTTAGTGGCTTTTCCTTTCCTAGAGAGATGTTGACTGTTTTATTTAAACGTGTCTTGCATGTGCAGGTTTCCTTTATATCAACTTAATCTAGAAGGAGTGGACCGCTCTTTTTATGGCACCAGTGTTTTTGTTGTGTGTGCAACTTGCACCGTAATCCTTAGATATGTGTTTTTATATGATAGTGCATACAATATATTTTTTTTTGTATTAGCTTTACATATTTATTGCCTTAAACTTTCATCTGACTTACAGGACTGGTGCCCAATTAGTTTTCCTTCACTTGTTTTCTCACTAGCTAGTTCTCCCTTTCATGTTATAGCCTAAAAATCGTTATTAGTATGCTCATATGCTCGTATTCATCAGCTCATATTAGCCATTTCTCAATATATTGGTATTATAAAAGCCGATAAATGTAAATTTATGAAGCAAAGAAAAATACCACAAAAACAACAACCAAATAATGTGACCAGGGTTAAACTTGAACTTTTTGGAACAATAAAACAACATTATTTTTAACTTATTATCTTATTAAGGACATAACAAATGTTATGCAAATATGTTTACATTTCATGTGTCTTAAAAAATTAGATAAAATAGTATCCATTTTCTACAGTTATTTTATTTGTGTGAGACCATCTAAGATTTAAGTATGAACACATTTTTGTATTTACTAATAAACTCTAATGAAATGTAAATTGTTTATATAACACTAAAGTTTTGCATATCTGCTTATAGAGGTTTCAGTAGCAATGACAAGAACTAAGCAAGGCTCAAACAAATGCTCAGAATTTTTTAGTCCAGAATATATCACAGTGTAATAAGTAATTTAGTGGCTGCACAACACACATTTGAAATGCAAATAGAATATGACTCAGTAACATTGTCACTACTGATCTTTGGTGTCAGCCTGTGCTGCAGTAACCAACAAATCTACCGACTCGTCTGTCTGTTTGCTGTAAGGCAATCTCTTAATGGGGCACGGTGTCCCTTTACACAGGCGGTAGAATGAAGACATGCGTGTTTCACGTGTCTGTTTGAATGAACTCATCTCTCACTGTTCGTGTTGGAGGTGCAGGGACGCTGGTCTCAAATGAGACGGCCAACAGGAAACAAGGAGATCACATGTCTTAAGTACGACTGCAGAAGCAGGGCAGCATGCACGGCAGCATGCACAGCGAGACTCTTTTGTTTCAAGATAATGTACAGTAAAATCCTTAATGTGTTATATAACAAATGAAAGTCATTCTTCATTATTCACCATGCGAACTGACAAAGGGGCAATTCTTTTGACCATTAGTATTATGTCAACATCATTTCATTTACAGACTCATAGGGGAACAGTCTTGTAAACAGTATCTGTCCTGTCTATGTATGTGTCTGTTTCTTACCTTCTCAACAAACCATCCTGCTGAGGAGCCTTTGTTATTATGGCCAACGGTGATCTTTCTAATTTTGCCCAAGTTCGGCGCCTCAATGGTGAATTTGTCCTCTGTGCCCTTTTCAAAGTTATCTTTGTCATTGTCGAGTCGCCTCTCCCCTAAAATAGAAGCAATGAATAAATGAATACATTCTAGCAAGTAAATGATAGTTTAATTTAAGTACTTCATGAACTTTGTGTACTCTTCGTGTCAAACTTAAGTGACCAGATATGCTGTTACCTGTATCTCCAAACTCCCCAAAGATATTAATAAAGACATCTGCATCTGTGCCACTGCCTTTTATGTCTGCTGTGAAAACACTCACAACAAATTTATTATCTGGAAAATTAAGAAAAAGTACAAAAACGTCACAATTTTAGCAGAGTTTAAAGACAAACCTGATATTTAAACTTCTCAAAAGCATGACAGCTGCTAATGCCGACTCATAAACACAGGTAGATACTTACAGGGTTTTATTTATGCATACATACATTTGGGTATGTCCATGGGGTCCATGCTGCCCAGCAGGTCTCTGATATAAAGGCCATCTCCCTCCACCTTACTGAGCCAGTTGTTACAAGCAAAATAGAACCTCAGATGAGGTCGAATCACATCCGTTACCACGACTCTGTCCAAGAACCAGCTGGGATTAAGGCCAGTGTTGTCATGCTCAATCCTGGAGAAACAGAAATATCTGGATAAATAACATGTTCCTTGTCAGAAAAAAAAAGGTTAAGGGTGTTAAAAATATTTCACATCTAACATACCGTATCTTTTTCAGAGATCCAACATTGTGAGTTCTAATTCTGAACACATCTGTTTTTGCCCTTTCGAATGCTGTGCAACTCCTGAAATAACAAAAACGTTAAAATTTGGAAGCTACCTGAACTCCATCATCTTTTGACACATCACACAATTCACTACAAGATAAATTCAAACTAGTCAGAAGTAAAAATGTAAATGTAGGAAAATAATTGCCAAAGTCATGCAAACTTTGAGAAAAATCATGCAGGAAAGGGTGCCACCAAAAACCACAGCACAATCTGATGGCGGAGCTGTCACGGCAATAATTTAACACAACGAAGAATAAATACATACTTCTTCTCTGTGCTGTAAAAAGGAGGAAAGACATTGTTTCAGTTCATATAGAAAAAAAAATACTGAAATGACATAGGGTTTATTTGACAGGTTAAACTGGAGGCCCTCTGAGTGATCAGCCTAATAAATAATTTAATTTATTTAACTGGATCATTTCACCTTAATTCCACTTGCAAGCAAGCTTACATCTAAACTCCGCTAATCTTTAAAGATGACTTACTTGCTAGTCAGGTGGACTTTGGGTGTGATGCCATAATCTCCAAAAAGAGTAATAAACACATTGGCATCAGTGCCTGCTCCTCTCTCATCACCAGTGACGGTAACCACCTCATACACTAGAGGGTTCAAAAAGAGAAGAACAATAAAACCAAGTAAGCTGTGAAGATGCAGTGAGGTATTGTGGTAAACATAAATACAAACATACCAGGTGACAGTGTGCTTTTGTGTTTTAGTACTTCTGACCTTTTGAAACTTATCATAAGCTTAATTAATTCAAACCCACACAGATGTTCCCACTTATGTTTTCAAATAAGACATCTGCTCCGTTCTGGGTTTATTTGGTGGAGAAATATGGGTTGCCAAATTTAATGCACTAATTCAAAAGTTTCTCACAGATATTTTGAAACTATGATATTTTGAAATATTTTAATATAGGATTAAAAGGATCAATTAGATGATTATGAAGCAATAAGTATTGCTTTGAACTGGTCAAAAAGAAAGTTCATACTGGGCAGGTATGCCAGGATAGACACTATGGGCCACATGAACACTATCGGCTGTCTGACTCTTTGCTATGAAGTGTTGAGATGTGTCCTTTTTGTCTGGACTAGTCATGAGGCACCCTAGATGGAGTAATCCACCGTGACACACTGTGCAAGATAAAACATACAATTCTTATGTTTATTGCTTATTTTTCTCCTCAAATCGTCGCCTGTTATCATCATAATGAAAGTCTATTCAAGTCATGTGTTTATCTGACGAAGTTGGAGGTGTTTTAAATCTAGATTTCCATTTCTGATTTTTACTAATACAATTGTTGGGGAGCGCTTGTCCAAGGATTAGCTGGAATCCTTGGACAAGCGCTCCCCAACAATTCTATTAGTAAAAATCAGAAATGGAAATTAGTAAATTAGTAAATTAGTAAAAGGGGTACAGAACAGGCAGGTTGCTTATGTTCTCACATCCACACCTTCAGCCAGTTCAGGATCACCAGTTAACCCAACAAGCATGTCTTTGAACTGTGAGAGGAAACAGGAGCACCCAGAGGACAAGCACAACCAAGAGCTGATATCATGACATGTAACTGGTTAACCTGAGCTTTATTTAGATTATGAACAAATATTTAATGAAAAAAAAAACAAACAGCAACAGAAGAGTAAAATACATGACAAGATTTAAGTGTAATTGTTCTTCAAATGACTTTTGATTCCACTCCACTTCATCTAAATTAAATTGCTAAAACTAAACAAATCTCACATATATATCTTTATATTTTTTAGTAGGGCCTCTAAATATAGACTCCTTACTCTACCCCTTAATACAACAAGATTTATTTACATAATTTAATACTTTAAAGATAAACCTAAAATCAAATTCTCAATCCATTTTCTTTCAATTTATTTGCTTGAATGTAAGTGTGAATAGCTAAATGCTAAAATAAAATTTGAAAAAGTGCTAACATTTAAAGTTTACAATATTGTTGGTGTAAAAAAATGCACGTCACTGTGTTTCTTTGTATTTGCGAGATGATGTTTCTTTTTGTTAAGTTCAATATGGCTTTGCTTTGGGTTGTTGTGGACTGGGATGGACATGAAACCACCCCATGTAAAGATTAATGGCATTATGTTCATCCATCCCATGAACATTAAACTAAGGCAACGACACTGCTAGAGCCAGTGAGACTCCTGAAACTGCAAAGATCCACCTCTCCTCTCAGTGTCGAATGTCTTTCCTGACATTATATTGTCCTTGATTCTCCTAAATATACATATTTAGACCTGTTCTTCCCTCATCTTGAATTCTGAATTTTACAAGTGATAAAAAAAACCTTTACCTTTCTTTTTGTGGTACTCATCCTCGTAGTTCTCCACTTTTTCTGGCTCATAGGTACGAAGCTCTTTCTCATAGATTTCAACATAATTTTCAATCTTCTTTTTTTTGCCTTTTGTCTTCTTGGTGTCTTCATCGCTTTCTCCCTTAACTGAACCTTTCTTCTTCTTGTCTTTCTTTTTCTTTTTCCCTTCCTTTTCTCCGGGGTCCTCCTCTTTCTTGGATTTTTTGTCCTTTGATCCCATCTTTGACTGAAGACTTCTTCTTTGTGGTTTCAATCACATCAGGAAACTTTTCTCCTCTCATGCTACCCTTGGTTTTGCTGTCATTATCTTCATTACTGTTGCTGAATATTCTTTTGTCTTCTTGACCTGATTTTCCGTTTTTTTTCTTCTTCTATATACTCCTCATATCAGACCCTGATTAGTCAGAATTACATCCTGCTTCATCCTTGTCCTTGAACTTCTTCTTCTGTCTCCTTTAACTCACTCAACTACTCACCTGGTGAAAAACCTGTTAGGTTTCCTCCACTGCTCTCTGACTCCTTTTTTCTTTTTTGTAGACATCTTAATTTATTTAATACCTTGTAACCGTAACCAATTCCTGTGGCTGAAACTTGATTAAACTGACCCGTGACAGCAAAGGAGTGACCGACTGTGAGGACAAGTCTGACTCAGAGTTTACATAGAGTTTCTTGGTAGGTGGCTAGGAATGTCCCTCTTTATTCACGACCTCATGAGAAACGATGAAGTAACCTGAGCAGAGCATAAGACGGGTTCCCTCTCTGAATAGAGACCTGCTAGAAAAGTCCTTACAGTTTAAGGACAGCAAGTAAAAAAAATGAAATTACTTATACATGTTAAATATGTGTCAGGATCTATACTAACCCTGTGACTATTACATTGTTGATATTATATTACAGGTTGCTATTAAAATATTAACAACATTTTATGGTTATGTGTTGTTAAACAGTAAAACTGAGTATCTTAAATTAATTTTTAATATTCATTTCAAATATGTGTGTATGTGTAGTTTTGATTGCAGCCAGCAGAGGGAGATACTTACGTTTGGATCAGCTTTCAAAATATGCGTTTTGTTTTTGCATCCACTCAGCAGAGGAGGAGCACTGAAAGAAGAAAGATTATCACAGCTGGATTTGATAAAGTAGGAAACAGTTATAGCTGTTAAAATCACAATGTGCTTCAAACTGCGTGTAATAAGTGAAATATCTCTAAAGAAAATTTAGTTTTTAAACTGTAAAAAAAAAAAAAAAAAAAATGTGTTGGGACA
>VUQR01017385.1:21741-41832 GCA_015108515.1 Hemichromis elongatus
CATTATTTCCTTAAGGTTTAATAAAGTATTCTAATTATGATTCTGATTGTTTCAGGATACATGACCAGCCATTATCCATTGACACATCTGCTTACCTGTATCTTTTGCTCGTTTCTCCTCTTCTTTACTCCTTTTTTCTAAACCAAGGACCTGATGGCTTTGACCTTTTCTTGTCCTTTTCCATCAGTAATTTTGCACTCCAGTATCAACACCCAACCCTACAACATAAACTAATAATAGACCTATACCTTAGTGTACAGATTCAGATTGTATAGGGTTTTTTTGGGGGGGATTTCACACAACCCAGGAAAAATAATTAATATATAATGGGCTTGGATTGACAATATTATGAATGAAATGTGCACTTTTTGGAAGCAGCCCGCCCCCTCCCCTTTCGACAGGTTGTGTGTGACTTCAGCACAGAAGCAGCAGCAAGCAGGCGCACCGAGGGCCCTCGGGCTAACCTTTCGCGTATATGTGTGTGATATAATTTAGCAAACACATCCGTGCAAATTGTAAGTCATATATCATAATGTCTTTGGTTTTTGTGTTTGTTGTAGGGCTGTCAACGTTAACAATTACAATTTTTAACGTAATCAACCCATCTGGTGAACAGAACGGACAAACCTTGGACAAAATTTCAGAAATGTGTTGACAGAGACATTTCAGGGATTTTGAGTCATTCTGCACTCATTGGGAGAGGAAGCATGATGGCGTTAACGTTAACAGCTCTAGTTCATTAGTTTGTTTTTATTTAGTATTATTTTTTGAGCTGGTTATTAGGTGCCGCTCCAGCAGGCACACAATCACCCACCGTCCCGCCCCTCTCCTTCACCTGTGCAGCAAGCAGCAGGCGCACTTCGTAAATGGAGGGCGCCATTACTCCTCGCAAATGAGTAATAGAAAACTGTTCTGTGCCTGTGCAATCCCCAAAATGCGCTGGAATGATGTTGGGGCATGGGTGCAAGCAACTTTTGCAACATGATGCTGCCCCCAACACGATGCCGCCCTGGGCAATGGCCCCTGTCACCCATATCCAAAACCGCAACTGGAGGTGTGGTGTGCAGAGTGGAGCCTCCTAATTTATTCTTCTTTAAATATTTCACACAAATGTATAAACCGGCATTTAAAGGGTTAAAATCATGAAAATAATTTAATGTTTGATAATTCTGAAAAAGGTTCAAATCTGGTACTACACAAAAAATACGAATGCAATCAAATCAGTTTTGTTGCTGATCTATGACATGTCCAAGACTCTAATTACCCACAGTGCATCCTCCTGCTGTTTATTATATAATTTTTTTTTTGTTTTGTGTGGAATTTTTTGGGTTAAACAAAAATACAGTAGTTAAAATGTTTAAACTGGCATTTAAAGTGTTAAAACACTGAAAATAATTTAATGTTTGATAGTTCTGATAATGGCTCAAGTTGATTTAGTTATTTATAAAAAGCAGCCAAAAAAAATTTTTTGAGAATTTTTTTGGCAGATTTTGTGTGTGTACATTTTTGTCCATGAAGGTGTCTAAAGAGTGTTAATTTGAGGAGGGCACAAGGGTTAAGGATTCTATAGAAGTTTTATGATCAATATTTATGACGTTTTTATTATTTTATAAGCCATTACGACTACCTACTGTTTTTACTTCATTTTAAGTGGGTGCCGTTTGTATAACGCAGTGTGCTACTTAAGAAAACAGCTTAATCTGCTGAAATGATTGAGAGCCTATAATATTCTTGACTTTTGTGTCTTTAAAAGATGAGGGCAGTTAAAAAAAAGCAAACAGAGCATCTTTTCACTCTGCACGTCCGCGACACCATGATTTATTATCACCGCCTGGAAATGAACTGATTGACCCTGATTTATTTTAGAGATATAAACATCAAGAAGAAATGTAAGCTCTTGTGGGAAATGCCTCCTGTATGTGATGTTGACTTCAGATCTTTTCATAGCCTGTAGATTATAAGCTTAATTGGTTTCCCAAACTACAAATGTTTATTTTCTATCCCATCCAGAAGGAGCTTCGTGATAACATAGCCCTGGCTTTGCGACACAGAAGACACTTTGCAAAGTCTCTCAAAACAAACACACTAGAGGGTTTGTCAGTTCACGCAGGATGCTCAGGAGGAAATGAAGAGGAAATCGGTTTCCACAGAAGGATACATGAGGAACACAGTACTGTCATGTTTCTTGGCCAGCTACCTCAGAGTCCATGACTGTGGTCATATTATGTTGTGACCAGGGGATCAGAAACACTGATTTATTTGACAAGGACAAGGTGACTTGTTCCTTCTTAGAGCAACTTGTTTGTGTGGCAGTTATGCAACAGGGAAAGAGGTCACGGCTTGTGCTGATAATATTATGATTGGGCCCAACAGGTGGCATAAGGAAAGATGAGTGTGAAAACCAGAGTTAAAGGTGTCATGTTGGCAAGCATTCACCCTGCCCCACCCACCCTTTTGTGCTCAGGAAGGGTACAAAACAACACTGTGCAATGGTAAAGCACACCAAACATCACAATCGTGTGACGGCACGCCTTCATGGGAATTGAAAAGCACTCAGTGATGCTTTCTGATACTTTGGGCTTTTTTAAAGCAGTGATTAATATGCCCTCCTTCCAAAGTGGATGTGTATTTGACATTCTGTAAAATCTCTGAAGCCTTCCAGAGCATAATTTAAATAGTTTCACCTTTTAGTAAAAAGAAATGACATTTACAATGAACCAAATCCCTAATCTAGCTAATGTAGATATCAGGGAATTACAGGCTTTCTCTCCTTTTAGAAATGCAGCCTTGTGGTGGTGATGGTGGTGGTGGTAGTAATGAAGAAGGGGTCATCACAAGCCTTTCACTTTCCTGACCCCAATTTTTTTTACTCTTCCACAGATAAAGCCAGAAACCTCCTGACACAAGTACTAATACTAGAGCCAAATTGTTGGCTCACCTGAGCTGGCAGCAATCAATGTTGAGAGCTCATATAATTACCCGTCTGGTGGTTTACTAAATTCATTTTAGCAATCAGTTCTACTTTCAGCTTAATCACTAACTGTCATGTTGTCTGCAAAAATTAATGCCTCTACACACTCACAGTCCACCCACACAGATGTTCTAGTGGTATATATTTTTATAGTAATGTAGCCCTCATTTCTTATTTCTCCTGGGGTAGCATCACTCAGTCTCAGTGGGCTGTGGTTGAACATTTGAAAACAGTTTAATTCTATTATATTAAACATCAACACAGCAGGACAGTGTGCATGACACACATATAAGTATATATGTAAAATGATGAAGTGCTGTACTATTAGTGTACTGATAATGAAATACTTTAATATGCAATAAGTTTGCATTCTGCGGTCATTAGGTCATAACATTGCACAACGTAATATTGAACATAACATGCAAACACAAAAGCTAAAATTTACAGTAAGAACTCCTCAAATGCTAGTTTGAAGTCATGTAACAGCTGAATAGGATTAAAGGTTGATGGAGCACTTTAGAGGGTTTATTTTAAGTTATCAGTGTGTACATTTGAAAAGTCTTTCACTTCTTTTACATATTCCTTTGTTAATTAGCGCTGTGTGCATTATATTTTAACCCAGCTGTGGCCCTTTGCTTGCTTTATCTGTCAGTTCACACCCCTGAGAAAGAATGTTTCCCACTCCTGGTCTAAAGTCACCAGTGGCACCAAAGCAGGCACCATTCAGCAGCATATTTGGATGCTAACAAGTAAACAAACTGAACACTTATTAATATTTATGATCACAAAGCAAGTGTTCATAACTATTATGAACATAGTATTAATGTTTTTCTGACAATCTTGAAACAGACGAAGAAGTGAATGAAAGTGTTTTAAGTGTGGACAGCATGATTATGTCATATGCATCTTGTATCTGAGGACACCAGATGGAAGCATTCGTGATAAAAAATACAAGAGGAATTAACTTGGGTCTGCCTGGGTCTGCCCTGGGGCTTCCTCCCAGTGGGACATGGGAGGGGCCCAGGAGGCATCCTTACTGCACCAATCCGCCTGTCGATCTCCAGCTCCCTTCTCCCCTCACTCGCGAACAAGACCCCAAGATACTTAAACTCCTCCATTTGGGGCCGTAACTCGTCCCTGACCCGGAGTGGGTGCTCCACTCCTCCGCCTCAGGACCATGACCTCAGATTTGGAGGTGGTGATTCTCAATCCCACTGCTTCACATTCAGAGTGAGGTACAGGCCACCACCTGATGAATCCAACAGAACCACATCATCCGCGATAGGCAGAGACGAGATGCTGAGTCCGCCCAAGTGGAAACCTTTTTTTATGGTTAGAAATTCTTTCCATAAAAATTATAAACAGAATTGGTGACAAAGAAAAGGCAGTAACGTTACTGTAATCCGATTACTTTTTCAAGTAACCAGTAAAGTAAGGGATTAATATTGCAAAAAAAGTTATTAGATAACCGTTGAACATTTGACTATAGTTTAACTTTATGTATTATATTAAACATCAACACAGCAGATGTAAATGTTAGGTCACTTCACAACGTTCATATGAAGAAAGTTATAAATTTAACTTTATCTTTTAATTTTGGTTTGGCCCAAAGTATTTTTTTTTTTTACTGAAAACTGTTCTAAATATTAGAAAAAAGGATGTTCTGAGCAATTTGCGATGCAACGTTTGTGACTCCGCCAGCAGGAACAACAAGAATGTGGAGTTATCATGGTCAAAGCCCAGACAGAAAGACATCTTGGTCTTTGAAGAGAGTTACATAAACTTTAGTATCTATTTCAAACTTCCACTGAACCTCCTACGACCTGGCGTCTACATATGTGGACATCACATTTTGGGTTGTCTAGACCAAAATACAAAATTTTGCTGAATATCTACCTATGCGGACATTATACTGCCACCGTTCTATCAAAATTTAAAACAAATGTCCTCATATGTGCATTTCATTTTTCTCAGAAACAAAAATGAGGTAAAAAAAAAAAAAAAAATCTGATAATTCATTGTTTTTACATTCATCAGGTCCCAATCAGCCCAAATAGCAAAGAGAAATTAAAAATGCATGCCATGAAAGAGTTCGGGTCTTAGGAGGTTAATAAACATCTCTTAACCTTCAGGCTGGGGTTACTGTTATTATTTTTAGCATTTAAGATATGGGTACTTTAAGTGGATTACTTTCTCAGGGTGAAATATGGCTTCAGAAGCAATTGCATTTTTATGAAGGAAAAATGATGGTGTTTTGTATTGATTAGATCTTATATGCCCCATATTTGGTTGTGTAAGTTACAGGGGTGGGCGTTAGATAAAGAGGCGTACCAAAGAAAAGATAATGGAGCTGGAATACACATAAACATTTTTCCATATGTAATGTCAAACATTTGGTCTTTCACAACCAAATTATTAAACAAAAACTCCTTTATGCATTATTTAAAGTTCTGTAAATAAGTTTTAAGTTTAAGGTTGGAAAAGTATAAGTGAAATAAAAACAAACACTGCCCAGAAAAGCTTGCAGTTTGGTAAATAGTAATTTATAAAATAAATAGTTTGGAAAACCAAATCAACTGAACCTTTTTGTCAGTTGGCCAACAGTAACCATTAACCTATCCCCACTTTATGGGGATAGGTTAATTAAAAAATCTAAATTGCCCATAGGTGTGAATGCGGGAGTGAATGTGAGTGCAAATGGTTGTCTGTCTCTGTGTGTTAGCCCTGCGACAGACTGGCGACCTGTCCAGGGTGTACCCCGCCTCTCGCCCTATGACAGCTGGGATAGGCTCCAGCACCCCCCGCGACCCTGAAAAGGATAAGCAGAAGCTAATGGATGGATGGATGATTTATAAAATGTAAATAAATTATTTACTTTAAAATGCAATTTAATAGCAATTTGGACACTTGTGTCCTCCTGCTTAACTTAATAGTTAGTATTAAGTCCAAGATGTGTGATTAAATCTGTTTATTTGAAAAAGCCTTTTCGGGTTTGTCTATGAATGTTATGAGGAACTTGATCCAGTTTACAGTAAACTGTTGGCCAACTGACAAAAAGGTTCAGTTGATTTGGTTTTCCAAACTATTTATTTAATGTCCTAAAAGGATATAAGATTTGCGTTATGAAAGCACTCCTTTTCCTCTCCGGAAAACGGTTTGGAAATTTGTGTGTGTTAAAGAGAAACAGATTTGATATAAATGCATTTGCTCCACATCTGCACTGCTTCAGATTTCTTTGATAGTTTTTTTTTTTTTAGGCCTGCTGAAAGTGCACTTAAAGGTGACATCTGATACGGTGCGTGCAAATAAGCATGCTTAAACATAGTCTCTGCTAAAGCACTTACACAAATGCTGACCCATGCCATGAACAATTAGTGGTCCCCGTTCTGGGCAGTTGAAACGAGGACACCGTTTCATTGCTTTTGGTGAGAAGAAAAGAAACTGAACCCAATAATCACAAGAGCAAGAAACCTGAGCAGTGCGGGCATTTCCATTTACACGCAAATGCACATAGAAACAAGCAAAAACACATCCAATACTCACTTATTCTGATTAATAACATGTCTCTTAGGTACTCTTTTGAGAGTAATTTACTTATTAAATACCAAGGGGTGCACTTTTCCCACTAATTTTTTGCCCTATTTAAGTTGGAGATTGCATAAATCTTTCCAAACTGGCATAAAGAAGGCAGATTTATGATCTGCTGATGTTATTTCATTTCAACAGCCTAAATGAACCATCCACTAAATCATGCTAGAATAAGCTACCTTTCATTAGAAGTTCCCATGTATGCTGTTGACTCCACTTTAGCTACAGATGGTTTTCAAATAGTCTGCTAATGCAGCACCAACATCAGACATTTAAAGAACACACTTGCACCGATTCCAATTTTAGCAGGTTTTTATGTAGGAATCACAGTAACCTGAAGAACACCACATAAATTAAAAATCATGGTAAAATACCTCACTGTACCCTGCACCTGCATCTGGTAAAGTTCTGAAGAATAACCCAACGTTAATATATACTCAGTGAATTATTTATTTACAAGGTGTGATCAGAAATGTCTGCATCCCCACAAAAAATCCCAAACTATATGGTATTTAAATCTGGCCACTCGCCCTTACCACTAGTCTCCTTGGGTGGCTTTTTAAAAAGTGTCTGTTCTGACAACTTACTAAACCTCTGCAAAGTACTCTGGATTTTCTGAAATATGCCAAAGCAGCACCCTTTACATTTTCAGTTAACCAAGAAACATTTAGCTTGATGGGGCACAAAAAAACTCATGCGTGATATCACACACTGCAGTTCAGAAGATTTGTGTGTTCGCAGTTTAACCCTAGGGGTCAAATTCACTTTTACAGCAATGTGAAAGTAGAAAAACCAGCAAACGCGCTCCTGGCAGTGCTGGTTGTAGTGAAATTGTGGACTCAAAGTCAAAAGGACCTCATCATTGTGCCTAGGTTTCTGAGACAGGGAGCCGTCTTTGAATCTGAACAGCGAAGGTTGTCTCTCTATGATAAACTGAGACATGAAGATAAATTAAATGAATAATAAACACATGCAGGGGAGGATGGAATAAGTATAACAGGCTAACGTTGATAATGTCAGCGTATAATATCAGCACTGTGTACAAACATGAGTGAACCTGTCTGGATGACACCTGGGCTGTATGATGGTGCCGTGGTGGTAAAATCTAGGTTTGTGTATTCTCCATCTGCCAGTATCTCCAGGATGTGTTAGGTAATTGATGATTCTAATTAGGCTGTAGGTGAAGTCAGAAGATAAATGATGATCTGTATGAATGGGTAAAGCAATTTGAGCAGTCAGTATGGCTAGAGAACTGCTCTGCAAACCCTTTTTTGATTTACACTATTTTTTTCAGGTGCTTGCTATGTTATAACGCCCCCTTACAGATTTAAATGTGACAAACTCCTTCTCTTTTTTAAAACCAAACAGATTTAAAACAGGTTTTCATGTAAATCTTCATCTTTTATCCAATACAAAATAACCATATTTTTAAACAACATTCAAGACAACTGTGAGAATAACACTGGGACATTCATTCTCTGTGATTCATAACCAAATCGCTGTGTCAGTACTTCTGGCTGTAATTAATAAATATATTTAAATATTTATGGCACACTGCGCAGCTGTGCTTGAGTCATGAGATGTTGAAACTTGAAAACAAATCAGGATATAAGCAGGTTTAACCCATCAACACTGTTTCAGGGCAACATTTATTTAAAGGAAAACCCAAAGACAGATTCAGTAATTTGATTCCTGGAGAGAGAAGCAGTTCAGCAGTGAGTATTTGGAAAGCTTTTGAAGTTGAAAAAACATGTTTGTAGTGATTAATGGTGCAAAAAAAAACAATGAGCAGTCATTCCTCTCAGCGTGTAATAGGTGATCACATGGGCTAATTATTATTTGAAAAGAAACGACAGAGAAACTTCCTTATATTAGGTGACTTAAGAAAAAAAACTGCTGAGAGCTGAAAGAATCAGTGAGTGAGGCCCCAGAGTTGGCAAAAACAACGGTGAGAGTTGGGAAGCAATGCTAGCTTCCAGTATGTGAACATGTGACTTTCTGTTGGAGCACCTCCCTGATGACCTGAAGAGGTGAGCAGAAAGTGTCTAGTATTGCATTTTTTGGGGGTAGAACCACATTTAAATATATACACATAACTTTGTCTTAATAAATCATTTCTCTATGATGTGGTGCTACTTTTAGAGTTTGAAGGTTTTTACTGGCCATGGCAAGGATTCTAAAAATACTTAGCTTGATTAGATATTCTTTACGGCTGGACTACTGGGTTTGTTTTTATTGTATCCCTTTTTAAGATTCAAATGTAATAACTGACTACCTGTTTGAAGTTTTTCATTAATAAATGTAATATTGATAAATCAGGATGACAGTTCCATGTTCTTTTTATTGCTTCCTGTTTTATTCTGAATGTTATTTCTTCATGTTGTATTTTTACTTCCTGTCTTTGTTCTCTTCCTGCCATCTTTACAACTTATTTATACTTCTGTGGTGAATGTTGTAGTGCCTATGACATAGCCCATGTAAATGGTCAACACTGTTACTACATTGTTATCAGCATTCATGCTTTTGTGTGATGTTTTTATGCTGGCATTTTTTCCCCTCCTGGGATTCATCTTTTTGCTCTCTGGCTCCCCTTTTCCCCTTCTTTGTACTTGGTAATATCCTTCCAGGAATTTGCTGACATCTGTCACTGATCAATTTTAAAGCTGTGGTGACGAAGTTGCTGGAAATACACAGGAGGAATAAATAGTACTGAACATCCTAATAGTTTAAGGCTGTATGAACACAACATGGTTTGGTAATAGGAGCATGTGCCCTGAATAAGTGAATGTCTGTCTGGACAGTAAATTAAAAAAATTACATTTTTTTTTTGGTCTTTACGTAAAGCAGATATACAACCTTTCTGGTTGATTTGAAAACACTATAAGTGTTGATGACTCACCTATGTCAGCTGCTAGTATTATATTTGACCCGCTTCAGCTAATTTCCTTAATAATATGAAGTTTGCACAAGCAATAAAGAAATTCTTGGGTGGTCTGTGACTCATTTGAAATGCACATTTGGAAATTACTGACTCTGTGAACTCTAAACATGCAGGAATGACCTACTGTTCTTTGATAGATGTGACTCCGGGGACTACACACAAGCACACACACATGCACAGATGTGTTTTCATATCTTTGTTGGGACATCTAATTGATACAATGCTTTCTCTAGCTGCAACAGAATGTAAAACCCTTAAACTTAGCCTAAACCTAATCATAACCTAATTGTAATCCTGACACTAAAACAACATTTTGAGTTATACATGCCTTCAAACATGTGGGGACGGGGATTTTGTCCCCATAAGGGCTATTGGTCCCCACAAAGATATGTAAACAAGGTACACACACACACAGACACACACACACACAGAGGAGCAACAGTAAAACGTGGTGTAACACTTTCATTGTTACTACACACTTTTGTCTACTGTGTACAGAAACAATTTCCCAGCAACATTTATTGTTTTCAGATAAGTAACTGCAGTAAGACTTTTATTTTGTTGAAGTATTTCATTTCCAATGTAAAAACAAAACTGATTTAGTAATATGTTGAAGGACGTACTGTGTTAAATTTTTCCACTGTCTGTTGCCTAACAGGTCACCTCATATGGTTAGGTTTTTCCTATTTGCTTGTAGAACAGCAGAGATCAAAGTTACCAATTAGCTGCTGGTTTCATGGGAACTTGCTGGTGTACATAATTCTGTTTTAAAAAAATTGAAATAAGTTGCCCTACATTCTGTATATTTGTGTGAGATTTAACACAGTTTGGAGCCCAATCCTGAGAAATTTCTGCCCTGGAGCTGTTACCACTATGCTCTTCTTTGGAATGAATGCTTGGAGATTGAAATGAAATGTAACAAAAATATTCAGAATTTGAAAAAAAAGAAAAGAAAAAAAACAAAAAAGAAAAAAGAAAAGAAATCTAAGTGGTAATCTAAGTACTAAAATATTTCTTTATTTTCGCTTATAAGGTCTCAAGCATTAGAAACAAGGCTTTGGCTGGAAGTCAGTTCACTACTATCAGATAAAATGTCGTCATCTTCAGGTATGCACGTGCAAACGTTTTGCAGAACAATTACTGGAATATCTGCGCTGAGATTTTTGCTACCACTCAAAAAGATCAGGTCCAGCAGCTTTCATTAGTTTACCTTTTTCTCTAAAAAAAAATCACATTCACTAAAAAATCACATTTTTACAATGTCAGGGAGTAAAACCCCACAATCGTGACTCTGAAGTAGATCCCAATCAGAGGTATGAATTTAAAATGCTGTGTTGTGGCATTAGTTAAAGCTAAAAACCTGCTCAATCAAAACTGACACAAAACATTCTGAAGACTAAAAAAAGTTAATTTCAATTGTTAATATTTTTGGACTGATGCTCCAACACCTCTACCTTTCAATTTCCACATCAGCTATTGTTATTAGCTTAAACTTAGATATTATAATACATCTGAAATGAACTTACACAAGTGCTCCTGAAGCTGCATATCTACTATTACAGACCAATATGAATCAACGAAAGGCAGATTGGATGGCACTAAAGACTCAAACAAAGTGAGCTTTTGGGTTTTATCTGGGATCATTAAAAAAAAAGATTTTCTTTCACTTTCTGTTTACATTCATGTTCACTCTATTTGTGTCAGTTTAGGTTAGAATTAAGAACAAAGAATGTCGCCACTGATGGCGACAGTCAGAAACATTTCTTCTTAAGAACACTTAAAATGTTTTCACAATAAAACCTTCAGGTTTGTTTTCAGGGAGATGATTGTCTCCTTCAGAAACATTTCTTTACAACCAAATACATTTGTTTGCTCTGAAACACAAATACATATTTTTTCACTGACTAAGTAGTAGAAATGTAAAGCTTGTGGAGAATTAATTTAATAAATTATATAAATCAATAAAATGTAAACAAACATTCAAAAGACAAACAAACTTGCATTTAATAAATTCCTATTCAACTTTTGGGCCCATTCTGAATAATAATAATAATAATAATAATAATAATAATAATAATTAACAAATACACCAAAGACTTTTTGGCGGGATGCAAAGACAAGTGCAAGTAAACTGCACAATCAGGACTCTGAGGAAGATCCCAGACAGGATCTTTTGCTTGTTAAGTGATTGTATAAACCAATATGTTACTAGACCATAGCCTAAGGTAATGCAGACTACAGTACTTTGTTAAAATATATTTTTGTATTTTATTTAGTAAGCCATGTTAAATTCTCATGTTACTTTGTTGAAATTAAAATATTTTAGTTGTTATATATTATATTATTACTTCATGTCTATGTTTCAGTTTGTATTTCTTTCTCTTTATTGTCATTATTTTGATGTCAGGTTCATTTTTACCCCATTTTTATATGCCATTTGTCAGTTTAATTTATTTGTAATGTATTTTCCATGTTTAACTTCATTTAAAAATGAAACTGCTGTAACAAAAGAGGACATTAGCACTTAGCTTGTGTTGCTTCACTGATGTCACATGGAAAAAGGATTGTCTTCACACTGATATGAAAAGAATGACTCTAAACACACCACAGAGGATCATATTTTCCCTCTGATTTACATTTAATTCCTATTTTTGCCATTACTCAAGGGATGAAGCGCCCGCACTAAGACCTGTTTCAGCTCTCAGCATAGCTCTGACATATTTTCATTTCACTCGTCTCGTTTAATTTTCTCCTTAACCAAGGGCGACAGCAGACGCTGTTGAGCAACAGGTGCTTTCTGTTGTTTATCAATGAGAACAGAGGTGACAGTGTTCAGACTGTCACCAGAGGACCCCGCTGACATAAAGCAGCATCACAGCTTTGCCACTTACACATGAGATCAAATTCTCTGAGCATCACCAAGATCTTTTTTCGCTGCTGAAATTTAAAGCCGATGGTCTCACCACTTACTTTTTTGCCTGTTTGGGGTTATTGAGACAATCCTGAACATTTGTACAGGCTGTGCTAGTGCACCTGTTCATCCAGACAGTAGATATCAATCTTGTTGCTTTTCCATTTATACATTTAATTAGGTATTGCAGACTCTGGTGAACAAAGATGATCAAATTACTGAGAATCTTCATGAATGTTCCACGTATCACAATCTCGTGCTACAATAAGATCCTAATTTTCAGTTTAATTAAATTAACGTGTCATGTTCCCAGAGTCTAGAGGATCCTCTCACACTCTGTCTTGTAGTCGAGGTGTTTTCTTAAGCCACTGCAATGCTTGTTTAAATCTAATTGCAGTTAGCCGGAGCTTTCAATTGTGTTTATTGTTTCAGGAGAGAAGCGCTCTGGGCCAGGTCTACTTCCAGAGACCCATGATTTTTCTTTTCCATCAGAGCAAAGACCTCTGATTTCCTCTTATTGTGTGTGTATGTGCGTGTGTGTGTCTGGAACAAGCCAACTTTCACACAATCAAGATTCAGTAAGATTGTTGTAGACTAGCAATAATCCCATTTGTGTTTGTTTATCTGTAAACTTTGGAAAAGTGGTAGCACGCTTTTCTCAGGGTCATTTGTCTGAATTAATGGAGGTCATGAGATGATCTCACTAAATCTAAACAAGGAAAATGTGATTGTGAGAAAGAAAGCTCATATTAAGCAGTTCTGCTTTATGGCAATAAAATATGACAACACGTCAAAGATGATGTTTGCTCTGAAACAGTGTTAATTTACAGCTGCATCATAAATGTAGACATATATATTTCTTATCAAACAGAAGTTCTCAGTCATTTCCATTCAGTTTTTTTTCTTGTACATCAAGTCATATTTACAGATATAATATATTACCACAGCAAAGAAATTCAAAGCTCATACAGTATATGCATGTACACAGATTTCATTCTGCAATACAATATGAACCACAACTGAGCATAAAGTGCATAATTTAATGACTCAAAATAAATTAAAAGTTTTCAACTTGTATGTCAATCCCTAACTTCTACCAACTCTGTACAATGTTTACAATGTTAATCGTCAGTCATTATCTGCATTTATCCACACACAAATGAGCCTATCTAAAATTAACAGCAAGGAGAGAAACAAGGAAAGCAACAGTCTACAAAGGTGTAATAGGGAAAAAAGGGAGAATGTGTGCTTTGATGGTGCTGAAACTCAGACAAAAAGATAATTTTAGTGGAAAACTTCAAACAAACAGGAGTTGAAAAGTTCAGTCTGTTCTATGCTGTAGTGTTACAATACCAGAAGTTTAAACCTTTAATATTAAAATGGAGAATTTGCCATATGAATGCAACAGAGAGTGTCATATATTTACATATGACACTGGGATATTTAAATCTAGGCTGGTGATATTTCGATAATTCATATTAGATTTGAAATTGGGTGGTATCTGGTCATTTTCAAGGAGGAAAAAGCCCAAGCATATGCTGGTACCATCTTTTTAAATGTGAGCATCATCCGACTTTTCCTCGTTTTGTTTCACTGTAAACAGCATGTCTTTGACAAGAAAAACCTTGGTTTCCTGGAAAACTGAACATCTAACATCTAACGAATTGTTACTCCTAAAATTAACCTTTAGCTTCAGTCCTAACTAATACAGAACATTTTTCAATAGGTTCTTTGATATTTTGAGCCCTCACTTTATAGATAGTGATGTCGATAGACAACAATTTGTGAGCGTAAATACTGATCAAACTGCATGACTAATACAATTTATAACTGCACATAAATATTTCTTATGAACAAATAAGCCTTCTAGAGCTGGGATTTATACATTTTGACCTTCTCCTAGAGAAGAATATATATCACAAAAAAATATTTTACACGAGATCACTCTTTTAGAACTCGATTCTTCTCAAACTGACTGCTTAATGCATCTCATTAATAAACACCTATCAACTGATTTATAGAACATTTCTGTAGTTGTGGAAATTATGCTGAAATTTCCCAGTCTACTGTGGAACAGCCTCTGTGCCCTCACTGTAAGATGGAAACGTTTTTTTTGTTTTGTTTTAATAATTTCAGATGATATCTTTGTGTGTTTTCCAGGCTGCAGAACAAAAATGTCTGTGTTCACAGCCTTAAAAAAACTCTACATTAGTCATGGAGCTAACATGACTGTGCCTTTCAAAAAGCACTGTACAATAGAGCTTCCAAATGAATTAGTCCTAACAATAACTATGTGACTACTCATAGTGACTACTCACAAGAATCACAATCAGGACTATTTCATTTACTGCACTGACCACAAGCTTGTGGTCAACACAGTTTGGAGACAGTTAGTAAACAGAGCTTTACAGTAAAGGTTTCCACAATGGCTGAACAAAGTAAATGAAATTGAGAATGATAAGTGTTTCCATCAATGTCCACTGTTTAACATCTTTCTTAGGCAAACTGACAAAATCTGCTCACACAGTCAGTCATCACTGAGGTAGCTGGGTGCTGAAACAGACAACGGGACGACATCACTCACAGCACCTATCTCTTTCCTGCTGCATGGGCTCTACTTGATAGGAGTTACTTATTTTTATGTGCTACCATCATTTTTGAGTGCTTCAAAAGGTCTGTTATAGAGAAATAAAGCAGTGCAGTTGGGTCAGATGCATTTCTCCTCTACTGTCTCAGTGTTCAGCGTGACCTGAAGTGCTGGATCTTTAGGGCATGGAGATGATGGATGATCTGTGATTGCATTTGTCTCGTCTCCAGTCTGATCCTCAGCGCTGCCCGTTTGGGATGAGTAAGAAGCTTGGGAATTTCTAGCTGAAGATGGTTGTGAAGAAGAGAGTTTGTTTCCCTTAGGACATTTTTTGGTGCATATCTCAGTGTTATCTATATAGTAGAGGAAGGTCTGACAGGTGTTGTTGCCATCTCTTTGGTCACTGGACACCAAGGAGTTAGAGTCCCTGTTAGAGATCACAGAGGAGAGCTGATAGGCATCAATACAGGGGAAGTTTCCCTGTCTCTGTTGCCTCCTTGCTCCCATTTTACAGAACAGGCACTTGATTTTCTCAATGAGCTTGATGAGAACAGCCTTGCGGAGCAGGATGTAGATCCAGGGGTCAAGGATGGGATTAAAAGAGGCAAAACGTATCGCCCGTAGATCAGGGTTTTTGTCCAGCTGTATCTCCACTGGAGTCTTATAAAGCTGGTTCAAAAACACCTGAGCCTGCAGGGGAGAGGAGAATAGTGACTGAATGAAAAGATGTGCATGTTTATTTTTGAGAGGTCCCTATTATAAACATGAAAGGGAAGAGAGTCAGTTCACTTCTAATGTCAACTATTTTACACTTTTACATAATCCTGCATACAGCAGCTGTGTTGAGTAAGAGTGATTAATCTGGACTGTGGGAAGTGTGGGAGAAAAGGCGAAAGGAAAAGTGTATTCAGTACAGACATTTTTTTTTACATTTTGTTGTTTTTTGGCCTAACTAAACATTTTTTCTGCACTTAAAAACATTTTGCATAAAAAAAAAAACATGCGCAAAGCGTGCGTAATGGTAACACAAAAACAAACAAGCAAAAAAGAACTTACAACAAGTGGTATAGAGCAGATGAGGACTACTGCCGATGTCCCTATGAGTAGAATAACCATCTGAATCTCTGCACCGGCGAGACGACCAAAGCTGCGTGCTCTTCTTCGCGGGTCCACGCTGCGTCCCACATCGGTGCCAAGCGACATCCTACGCACAAAGCGTCGATGCATCCGAATCAAAGCCACACACACCAGCACATTACAGATGACAGTGGCGAGAATAAGAAGAGAGCTGAAACCAGCATACATGTAGGAGTATGCGGCATCGCTGGTCTTGTTGCTCCTCCACTCTAAAAAACACCACGTTTGTGGGTACTGTTTCTTCACCTGTCCAAAGCCCATAATTGGCAAGGCACAGAAAAAAGCATTTGAGATGTAGATCGCTACTAGAGTTAGTCCGGCTAGTTTTTGATCCACGTTGTCATTGTAAAAATAGGCATGGTTTATAGCAATGTATCTCTCCACCGACATGGCACATATGATGCTGAGCCCTGCCAGCGAGAAGAAAAGCATGGTGAATCCAAAGTACTGGCACAGTGGGTCCTCTCCGGGCCATGCGCCTTTTACATAAATGGCGATGGTGACCGGACTGGCCAGCAGCGTGCCAAGCAGGTCCGTGATCGCCAGCCCACACACCAGCGTGTAAAACGTAGTTTCTTTCTGTTCTTTCCGAGATTTACAAAGGACCACGATGGCGATGAGGTTTCCAACCACCCCGAAAATGAACATAATGGACGGAATGGTGGGGACCATGGGCGTCCTCCCTGTAGTTTGATTATTCATTGTGAAGTCCAACCGTACTTCAAGATAAGTGAAGCAACTCCTTTTAACGCCTGTATTTCCAGTCCAGAGCAAGAAACTTACCTAAGTGTGAAATAAGCCTGGGCAGCATTTTCAAAATAAGAAAGTAGCTTTTTCTTATCTGGAAACTAACCTTTAAAAAACTTTCAACACCCCCCAAAACATCCTCCGCATGCTGCCTCTGTGGTTACCAACAACTCCGTGGTGCCTTCTTATCAGATCCTCGGCTAGCTGTGCAAGACAGAAGCAGATTTCACTCACCGGGCCAGAGAGATAAAGCAGGCAACAGACACCAGTGACTTCATTGAAATGAGGCTCTGCCTTCAGGCGTCTTGCTGGGCTCAGCCCCTCCCCTTCATTTCACTTCACAGCTCTAATCAGCAGTTCAGGAAAAAGGTCTTGGGCACATTTTGTAACACAGAGATTAACCGCAACTCGCACCAAATTGTTTACACCGTGTTATAACATTACTAGGCAGAAAAAAAGTGCAAAACAAAAGTGAGTCTAAAAAATAAAAGTTTAGTCTATTACTTTTAAAGTTTCCACAACAGGGCACACACACACACACACACAAACACACACACAGAGAAAGAGAAAGAGAAGACAAAAATCTATCAGTCTGATTCTTGACAGTCATTTCATATTTTGCTTTGGGTTCAAGAGTATTTTTTGTTCATTAGGTACTGATGAAATTCAACAAAATGCAGGAAGGCTCCAGTGAGATCAGTTAGTGTCCAGTCTAATTCTGATCACATATATTTATAAGATTGTCCTAAAATGTCAAACAAACATCCTATTTGGAAAAAGCCTCTGTAACCAAACTTTCTGTTCCCATGATCGTATTTTAATGAAAACAGTTTATTGGTAACTTAAAATTCGGGCGCCAGCACATTTTATTTTAATTAAAGGCAAAACAAGCATCTATCATTTGCCTGTGGAGTGCATAAACACAATGTTCAGGTGAGAGCAGTAGACGTTTGAGAGCAGTAGTCTTCTTTTTATTTAATTCTTTTCAATAACTGTCAAAAAATACAAAACACTTTAAAACAAAAGTGACATTTAAACAAACCTGAGATGAGTTTCTGAGGTAGAATAAAAATGATAGTTAGTTGTATATGAAATTTATCAGATGAACCACACAGACTGATTCTTCATTTCTAAAGTTTAAGATGTTTCATTAAGTCCGTGAGTCTATTATGGTCGGTGAAGGTTCTTCCAGTTTAGGAGAATCAATTTTTATGCAATGCTAGTTTGTCTTCTGTGACTTCCAAACTTCCAACCTGCTGCTATGTCAAACCTAGGCTGGCGAGTGAATGTCAGCTGAACTGTGCAATGCCTATGTACAGTGACAATAAAGGAATATTTATCTTATCATAACTTGGAAACAAAATCCTACATGTTTTGATTTAGCTGACTTTGTAGGCATAACTGGCAACAGTAGGCCAGTTTGGTAGCCTTTTCTTTACTTGAAATAACAGAAAAATCAAAATGTTGTCATCTGTACTTGAAAAATCAATGATCACTGTCAGTAGATGGATGTAGCATTCTACTTAATGGCCAGCAGCGGGTAAGTCTTGGTTTCAAACAATCAGCTGTGCAAAAATCCATGGGAAAATAATCCCGGCCTCCTTCACGTGTCACCTCAGTAAATACTCTGTGATGGCTTTATAAGCTGAGTTGCTCATTTTATGTCATACCGAACAGTACATAATGTTAAATTATGGACTATTATGGATTATTAGAGTAATTTTCTAGGGTATGTTCACTGGCTAATGATTTGTCAAACAGGAATCATCAGCCAATGAGCGTGCATAGTCCCTTTGTTTCACAGTTCACTTGTCACATCGTTTTTTTTAATATAAGGATTTTTACTGCAAAATGCTGCACTTGAGGCTTCATAGCGGGAATTCACTAAGCACCACATTCATCTTTTATACATACTATGAGTGTGAGAACAACAATGTGTATATATATTTGAAGTATATCTAGCAACAACAATAAAAATGAATAAACTCAAGCCTTGGACATCAATTATAACAATTCATTAAAGCTAGTCAGATGCATATCTAACCACATGCTACCCATAGTTAGCTAATGCCATGCCATTCAGTCAGCAAAAAAACTGTGTTTCACTAACACATTTTTCTTTTCTGTTTATATTTGCTATTGTGCCATGAGTGCATTACAACTGATCCTGATGTGTTGCAGTAAAAAATTCAGTGGTCACCATCTCAAAGTAAAAGAGTCTCAGTGTGGTGGCGATTGCTTTGAAATCACTTTCACCTTTGCTTTGTGTTAGGCTGGGATTTGTGTTGGCATGTGGGACTGTAGCTAAGGTTTATATTGTTAACTGGTAATTATGTGAGTGTTTCAGTTCATTTTGTACGGTGGCCCCTAGAGACAAAGCACGTAAAAACTCCAAAACACATGCAAAATTCAAAACATATGCAAACTCCAAAACACCTGAAAACTTCAAAACTCATGCAAACTCCAAAACACAACAGAAGTGCTCCAGGACGCTAGGGACCTTGTTGAGCTTTTGTTACCTAGTGGCTAAACGAGCCAGTAAGTACCAACGACCGGATTTGGTGTGTGGTAGTAATAGGTAAATGAACATTTTTTTTAAATTGAATATATTTGAGTGTGGTTGTTCTATTCTTGCAGGTGTTTTCTGCTATCCAACTCCATGTGTTTGCAACAAACTTGGCGTTTATTTTGCAAATCGAGCTCAACACTGCCCCTAGCTTCCTGGAGCACTTCCATTGTGTTTTGGAGTTTGCATGTGTTTTGGAGTTTATACATGTTTTGGAGTTTGTATGTGTTTTGGAGTTTGTATGTGTTTTGGAGTTTGTATGTGTTTTGGAGTTTGTACATGTTTTGGAGTTTGCATGTTTTTTGAAGTTTGTATGTGTTTTGAAGTTTGTATGTGCTTTGGAATTTGTAGGTGCTTCGAAGTATGTACATGCTTTTTGGAGTTTGTACGTGTTTTGGAGTTTGTATGTGTTTTGGAGTTTGTACGTGTTTTGGAGTTTGTATGTGTTTTGGAGTTTGTACGTGTTTTGGAGTTTGTATGTGTTTTGGAGTTTGTACGTGTTTTGGAGTTTGTATGTGTTTTGGAGTTTGTACGTGTTTTGGAGTTTGTATGTGTTTTGGAGTTTGTACATGTTTTGGAGTTTGCACGTTTTTTGAAGTTTGTATGTGTTTTGAAGTTTGTATGTGCTTTGGAATTTGTAGGT